>MU130238.1:12289-83967 GCA_015039465.1 Phlegmacium glaucopus | reverse complement strand
AGAAAGGCATGGAGCCTGACTGAAGCAGTTCTAAGGCATTCAGGAGTTGTCAAATATGCTGCCTTCTCTCCTGATGGTATGCATATTGTGTCTGCATGTTATGATCAAAATGCATGGATCTGGAATGCAGCCACAGGAGGGTGTGAAGCAGAGCTGAAAGGACATTCAGGATGGGTTCACTCTGCTGTCTTCTCTCCTGATGGTATGCATATTGTTTCTGCATCTTCAGATAACACTGCACAGATATGGAATACAGCCACAGGAGAGTGTGAAGCAGAGCTCAAAGGACATTTAGATTGTGTCAACTCTGCTGTCTTCTCTGCTGACAGTAGGCATATTGTGACTGCATCTTTTGATAACACTGCACAGATCTGGAATGCAGCCACAGGAGAGTGTGAGGCAGAGCTGAAAGGACATTTAGACTGTGTCAACTCTGCTGTCTTCTCTCCTGATGGTATGCATATTGTGTCTGCCTCTGATGATAATACGGCACGGATCTGGAATGCAGTCACAGGAGAGTGTAAGGTAGAGCTGAAAGGACATTTAGATTGTGTCAACTCTGCTGTCTTCTCACCTGATGGTATGTATATTGTGTCTGCATCTGATGATAATACTGCATGGACCTGGAATGTAGCCACAGGAGAGTGTGAAGTGCAGCTGAAAGGACATTTAGATTGTGTCAACTCTGCTATCTTCTCTCCTGATGGTATGCATATTGTGACTGCATCTTTTGATAAGACTGCATGGATCTGGAATGCAGTCACTGGAGAGTGTGAAGCAGAGTTGAAAGGACATTCAGAAAGGATTCACTCTGTTGCCTTCTCTCCTGATGGTATGCACATTGTCTCTGCATCAAGGGATAACACTGCACAGATCTGGAATGCAGCCACAGGAGAGTGTGAGGCAGAGCTGAAAGGACATTCAGATTGGGTCAACTCTGCTGTCTTCTCTCCTGATGGTATACATATTGTGACTGCATCTAAGGATAATACTGCACAGATCTGGAATATAGCCATAGCAGACTGTGAAGCAGAGCTGAAAGGACATTCAGGACAGGTCTACTCTGCTGTCTTCTCTCCTGATGGTATGCACATTGTCTCTGCATCTAAGGATAACACTGCACACATCTGGAATACAGCCACAGGAGAGAGTGAAGCAGAGCTGAAAGGACATTCAAATTTTGTCTACTCTGCCATCTACTCTCCTGATGGTATGCATATTGTGTCTGCATCTTTTGATAACACTGCAATGATCTGGAATGCAGCCACAGGAGAGTGTGAAGCAAATTTGATAGGACATTCACATTTTGTCTACTCTGCTGTCTTCTCTCCTGATAGTATGCATATTGTGTCTGCCTCTCATGATAATACTGCACGGATATGGAATACAGCCACAGGAGAGTGTGAAGCAGAACTGAAAGGACATTTAGATTGTGTTAACTCTGCTGTTTTCTCTCCTGATGGTATGTATATTGTGTCTGCATCTAAGGATAACACTGCACGGATCTGGAATGCAGCCACTGGAGAGTGTGAAGCAGAGCTGAAGGGGCATTCAGGATGGGTCTGCTCTGCCATCTTCTCCCCTGATGGTATGCATATTGTGTCTGCATCTAGTGATAACACTGCACAGATCTGGAATACAACCACAGGAGAGTGTGTGGCAAAGTTCAATGGGGATATGTCTCTTCCATCTATATCTGATAATAGTCAATTATCATCAATTCTTGATGGCATTTATATCCATCATCATCCTTCTAGCTGGCTTCATCCCTCATTACAGTTATCATTCCTTGATATATATCAAGACATAATATTCCACACCACCATGAACTATCAAATTTGGATTCCATCACCTTTCCATCACCCAACCTCTGTCAGCTATCACTTGTCCAAAATCTGCCTTGGATATGCAACAGGAGAAATTTTGGTTCTAGAAGTATGTATGCCCCTTATATTGTATTCCACATTTTCATTTCATTGCTTAATGTTTTCTCTTGAATATAGTGTCAATGTTAGCTTCTTAAACTTATGGCAGTCCACAGAGCTTGGTTATAGTTTCTTTTCACAACAACATAATCTTATGCGAGGGACTGAAAAGGGATCAATTTGGAAGATACAGAATGTAATACAGATATATATATGTAATTGTCACAAAATAAATAGTATGAACACATTGCACCACTAGAGATCACAGGGTGAATAAATTGGATTTGATATAAAAAGGATCCTAACCAATTTGCTGCATCAACTGTTCTGGCAAGGCATAGCAAGTAATGCAGGGAGCACAACAAGTCAATGATGACTAAGGGTATCTTTAGTTCAAATGGATCAAATTATGTAAGGCTTGGGAAGTTGTTGGCAAAATTTTTAGTAAATGGACTTGAAGTGTGTCCACGCTTTGTCCATGCTTGCAACTAAAATTATATATATCATGTGTCCAGTGTTTGAATGGGACCCAGTGTTTGAAAATCCACACTTTTTTATTTATATCTCCACAACCACTCAACCATTAAATTCAATTTCTTGGAAGCTCATGGAGAAAGCAATATCCACAGTATTCTGAATTTTTTACATTTTTACATTAGATGTGAGGGACACAATGTGGCAATGAAATCATCAAAAAGAGTGAAATCTGACTTGATCATTGTAATACTGTTCATTTTTCTGTTCTTTTTCCTTGAACAAAGTCAATCAATTATAATGTATTTAACAACTTTTCAAGGCCCAGGGCCTAGGGTGTTAGGGGACACCCAATTTCCAGCCCAACTATGGACTCCTGATTGGGCCTGACCCCGATCTCAGTCCTGACTCTGAACCTGATCCTGATTCCACTCCCAAATCTACACCCAACCATGACTTGGTATATTCCACCTCACCAACAAACTTGACCCAAACCCAAACTGACCAATCCAACTCCCAAATCCCAATTGGTCCCAGTTCAACTCCCAAATCTCAATCGGTCCTGGTTCAACTCCCAAATCTCAATCGGTCCTGGTCTGACTCCCAATCCCAATTCAACTACTTATTTTATTATTTTATTTTATTTTTACATGACACCATTTTTATTATCTTTATTTATCACACCATATCTTCATTTATTTACATATCTCTGTTATCTCCATATCAGTACAGTGTGTGACACATAAAGGCGACCTGCCTTTTGTGGGGTCAGTTTTTCAATTTAGCACTAGTCCTTTTAAATTAGGAGGAAAACACAACTGAATTAGTGTAAAAATCAGGTTTTGGAAAATGGGCATGTCACATGACTGAAATCCACTTTTGGAGAAAAAAAAAGAAACATTTTGGAATGGCTGAATGGGCCATATATATTGACCTTACTTGCTATGCCAAAGAGAAGTAAACAATCTGAGTGTGCTAAACTGCAATGTGCATCCAGGAAACCAGTATTTGACTCAGGCTTTGTTGAAGATGCCTTTGACAAGCTCCAGGATACTGATTTTGAGCTTGATCTGCATGTCAATGATAAGGAAGATTCTGATGAAGAAATTCCTTTGGCCGGATTCAACTTCTCAGTGGTGGATGAGGAGATTGAGACAGACTCAGATACCAATGAATCAGAATCAGAGTTGGGTAAGGCATCGGAATCAGACAAGGAAAGCAGGTTCAAGGCAGATTATGAAGATCAAGTTGTGATTGAGAGTGTTGTTGAACTTGAGGAGCACATTAAATGGGTAAGTTGGTGTTTTTTCAACAAAGATGTACTTTTTGAGAAATTCCTAGGAAAAGAAGAAACCTTGGACCGCACTTCAAGCTCTGGGAACTTATTCTGGCACAGGGAGGTCCATGGCTGCAAGAAGGAATAAAGAGTTGTGTGAAGCCTCCAGAGGATTGGCCAAGATTGACTCCTTGTTTGTTTGAAAGGATCCTGGTCCAAGTCAGAAGGGGCTTGTGTCATCTCTGAGTCCAAGTGCCGATTCTCCATCACAACTTCTGCACCCAAAGGAGCCATTGTGTGAGTAAAAAGTTATTTCCATCCCCATCAAAGTCTGATTGAACTTGAAGCCCATGAAATTGATGTTCCCATGAGATCAGCAGTGTCAATTTCATTTGGCACAGTTGCCCAGCCGAGACACCCTGCTGATTGGGATGTGTTGCTGTTGCAAATGGCCAGCCTTGGCCCAACAGACATAATTGGACAGGTCCCATCACTGGAGTGGCTGGATGCAACAGTTGATGATGAGTGTGAGCCAGAGAAGCAGACAATGAGGGAGATTGTGGTGAAACTGATCAGGGAAGTCATAAATCCTTTCCAGCTCTATTCAAGCTTCAAGCTGTTAAGAATTTTCTCGATTTACTATCAAAATATGGATTGAATCCTTGTATATGGAACCCATGAGAGTGTGCAAGTGTAGTAATTGCAAAGTCAGTTGGAAAAGGTCCATATTTTGCTCAAAAAATCCACCATCTCTCTTTGTACATTGGACACTTCCGTGCTTTACTGACTACAGGATCAGGAAAACACCACACCCATCCTTCCCTCCTCAATAATGAGCATATTGTGCAAGCTGTACGGCGTTACCTGACTGTGGTTGCTCTTGGAGAGGCAAGATATTTAAAATAACTGATAACAAAAATAATCTTACCCTTGAATTAGATGACACCACTCAAGCTTCAGAAGCAAGTCAATAATGTTATTATTCCTGCTCTTGGACTTGATTTGGGTGGACAGAAATTTTCAGAAAGATGTGCACTTCAGTGGTTGCATAAATTAGGGTATGATATGACAGAGGTGTGAAAAGGAATTTATGTGGATGGTCATGAAAGAGATGATGTGGTAGAATACCGAGAAAAATTCTTGAAAGCAATCTGGAAAAATGACCAGTAAGCAATATTCACTCTGATTGTATGATTTTTGATGTTTTATACAGTCTTTGTTATCATTTTGACAATGAAACCCTTGAGGGGATCGCCCCTACACTTGGCCCTGGGGATCAACTCCACATTCTGATTCACCAAGATGAGAGCATATTCCATTCAAATGAGCTATGGTGTCGTGTGTGGTCCAAGGATGGCAAGACACCTCTGTGAAAGAAAGGACAGGGAAAATCAACACACATTTTGGGACTCATCTTGGAGATATGTGGGTGTTTGAGATTGACACCAGAGCAAATAGCTGAGCAAGAGATGCTGCCAGAAGCTGAGTGGGTTGTCCACTGTGCCAATGAGATTATTTACCCTGGAAAAAATAGTGATGGGTGGTGGAATGCTGAGCGCCTTATTGCTCAGGTGTGCTTCAATTATCCACAATTGGGCCGACACTCATTGGCAGTAGATAAAATGAGCAATTCAACTTTTTGAGAAGCTTTACCCTGGGGCTGTCGCAGAATTTTTCTTTGATCAGTCAACAGCCCATGGTGCCTTTGCTGAAGATGCCCTCAATGCAAAGGAAATGAATGTCAATCCTAGAGGAAAGCAGTGCCAAATGCATGACACTATCATTTCCATGGACAGCCCCAACCCACACCTTCAAGGAACAACCCAAAAAATAAATTTCAACAATAACCTACCTGCTGACCACCTGACTACAAATTCAAAGGCCAGCCCAAAGGAATGCAACAGGTTCTTGAAGAGCATGGGCTTTGGGATGAACTTGTTCAAAAAAATGGTGGCAAGGCTCTTCTAGGTGACTGCAAGGCATGTAAAATGTCACAAAAAACAAAGGATAAGCGAGCACAAGAGTTAGCAGAATTAATGGCAGGTATGGATGAGCCAGAGGAGGCAGAGCACAACTTATTTGTTCCTCCATCTGGCTCCACCTGTTGCATGCAAAATATTCTTTCTGATCAAGCTGATTTTCAATCTGAAAAACCCTTGCTACAAATCATCATTGAAAAAGCAGGCCATAAGTGTTACTTTCTGCCAAAGTTCCATTGCAAATTAAATCCAAGTGAGATGGTTTGGGGTTGGACAAAGATCCATAAGTTCCCCATTGTTACATCCACTCTTGTTGAAGCACACATTTATATTGTAGAATAGGCTACCACTCTTTGGCTGATGGGTCATTCAAGACTGCAAAAACTCTCATACCCAAACTTTATGACACTTGTGAGACAAAGACTATTTGGGGCCTTTTATCAAAAAACATGGTGTTACATGGATGCCTACTCATGTGTCATCCTCCATCCTTTTTAAAATATCACAAATTGTATTACAAATCTGGTTATCCAAAAACAGGTGATTGAAAATGGCTGAGGAGTGATGTTCTGATTCTTTAGCAATTTTCTGGAGATCTACTCAACTTCACATGCTGAAATTTGGCAAATGAAAACTAGACCCATTTGGCTGTATCTTCATGCAAAAATATTGGAGTTTTGATGTTGACTTGGTATTCCCAACTGGGCAAACATTTCTTTTGAGAACTAAATGTTGTGGGCCTATCAGCTCTTTGTGAGTGCAGATCTCCAGTGATGTTTGGTGGAGTAAAATAGTTATATCCATCTGGCAACATTTCTTTGAGTTAAGAATTTTTGTAGCTGTCCAGAAAGTATGGAAAACACACTACTTCTGATGCTTAGAGTCCAAAAAAAGATCTCATCACACAGAAATGTTCCAGTATGCTCTCTGAAAACTTTGTCTCACTAAAAGGAGTCATTAATCTGAGTGGTTGGAGTCCCTGATAAAGCTTGAAGTCCCAGTATGGTATTTGGCAGGGATTTGTGTGTGATTACCTGGAAATGGGTACACAGGGAGAATAAAATCACATTCTAATCAACAGGATGATAGTACTGTCATTTAATGTATTTATATAATGAAAAATTCCTCAAGAAACATCTTTGCAAAGCAGGGATATAGGCTCTGACTGGTTTGAGCAGGCTGTTGCTTTCAGCATGGCACATCCAAGTTCTGAGAGGGGATTATATAAACAGCACATGTTGTGACATGTGATCAGCATGTCCTGAACTCGATTGTGTTGACATCACCTTCATACTCCATCTCCTGGCCTGTGGACAACCTGTCATGATACCATATGGAACCTGTTTCTGTAATGAAGCATGAAGTGAAGTGATCCTGTGAATGATAGACCACCCCCCTAAGCTTGTAAGTTGTCTGTTGCCCATTGACCATAGCCAAAACTAAAGATTCTAGCAACAATGTTCTGTACTGTGACATATCAAAGGCAGGGATTGGAGGCACAGATACAACAATGTGACTCCTTACCAGGGGAGACTAACAAGATCGGCAGCATGATGCACACTCAACAGTTTGATCACCAATAAATGCCTGTATGGTTGGGGCCATTGACCTTTCTCACTTTGTATTCAACTATTTGTTTATCTGTGACAACAGTGATTATGAACCATCTTTTTTTCAAAGCACATGTTTTTAAAATCCAACCAGCAATCACTGCACAAATAGATGCTGGCCCTTCTTTTTCAAATCTGCAGGGTCAGGTTTGTATAAGGCCAAGTCCTCAATGCTGAGAACTCAGAACTTTGACAGCGCTCTCAGCTTCTGCATTAAGTGAAAGGTGTGAATCCTGTGGCAGGATTTATAAGGATGCAAAGCATAGCAGAGAGGAGCATGGTGGGAAAAAGTGTGAAGCACTTTCCCAACACATGCTCTTGGATCCTGACCTAACCAAGGTGTCCAAACAAACACTGTGATGGGTGGGCAGGTTGAACCACTCCATGCAGCAATAATTGTTGGTAACTATAAAATTAGGTACTTATCTTCTTTACAAGGGGGTCCAGGAATTGTAAAAACAGCACAGGGTCAGTAAATTTTTTTAAGGCATTTTGACCTACCCCCCCCTCCTTCCAAAAAGGGTATGTTTTCATCCAAATTAGGTATGTTTTGATGGGATGTGGTCAGATCATCCAGTTATAGGGGGTCTCCATATGTTTTCTGACTCTCCATATGTTTTTTTTAACAATCTTTTATCACTTAAAAACATAAATAACCTTGCCCAGAAGGCAAATATGAACTGTATTTAGCTATGTTATGATGATACAGGGGCAGAAATACTGTCTAGTAGCAGGAAATGTGTGTTTAAAGTGATACTAGAAAAAAAAATTAAGCCCTCAGCAAGGCCCCCCCTCCTCGGGTCACGGACTAAAATCCCGGGACCCCCTTGCTCCTTTACCATGTAAAGGTCAGAATATGAAGCCAAAATGGATACTTTGTAGCATGGAGTAGCAAATATTCCAATATTTGTGCAGGTGAAAGGGTGTGGAGGGTGGGTAAAAATGAAGAGAAGGGTGCATAGATGCACCCGAAAAGCAATGGTGCATCTTGCCCGAATCGCGATGCAACGGAGAGCAGGACAAAGACCTGTCATCATTGTCTGGGACTAGTGACAGTGGTTCTGCTCGTGACGCGTTTGAAATAGGGGGTCACGTCGGGTTCCATTGTTCAGACGCCCAGTGTCGCTGTTAACTACTAGGCTTTTATAACTGATAAGTCCATTGTGTCTCTTCTATACCCCATCTTATAGCCTTGAATTATGGGAATATCTGGTCTTCTAGCTGCTCAAGAGTCTATACAAGTCGCCAAGCACCTCAAGGACCTATGCAGGACAGTCCGTAGCTGCCGATGCGCACGTTTAGTTACATAGGGGTATGTATACTTGTGCCACAGAGCTGGCCACTTGGAAAGAAGACGCACAAGGGTGATCCACTTTATTTTGGCTGGGATTTGAAGAAGGGGGGGGGGGGACTTGGTTCAATTGTTTTTGCCGCAACTAGTTAGCCCTCTTTTTGATGTGTCATTTCTTCGTCATCGAGACTGATAATATGTATGTAACTCTTTCGCCAGGTATGTAGACTACGCGTGCGTCCTCTGTGACACTATGGTATCAAGCCATATATTGTATTTGGCGGAGGTCCTCTTCCAGCCAAGAAAGGAACTGAACATGAACGCAAGCAGAAGCGCGACGAGAACCTGGTTAGGGTCTACGTGCAGAATCAGTGGATCGCGTAGTGGCTCCCGAAACAGCCCAACTCCCGTACCTGGAACGTGCAGGATTAGTTGGTGCTGTACTAACCGGGGACTCCGACCTCTCGTCTTTGGCTGTCGGAACGTGTTATTCAAACTGGATGGTAGCCAGCACCTTCGTCTCCATGATTTCGGTTCTCTCACAACTTCCTCGTTAGATACAAATGTCATATCTCTTAGGCTGGTCTGACATCCAGTTCCGGGCAATGGCAATGCTGAGTGGATGTGACCAGCTCCCAAGTCTCCCTGGTATAGGTTTGAAGACAGCTTGTGCGCTGTTGAAGAGATGGAAGGTAAGTAATTTTTGTCAGGTATCGATATTGCTAAACAATATTTTCAGTGACATGGACCCTATACTGGCGAAGGAGATTGCTCTTGGCGACGCCGATCCAATGACTGACCCGCCCATGGAGATATCAACCTAGCTTTCATCCCTCGTGTTCTTAAGCCTCTTCCCCTCGTCGCAAATAGCCCTAGCCAGTTGGCAAAAAACAAGGGCAAAAAACAGAAGAGCTTACCAACCGGAGGTATTCCAAGCTTCTTTGGTTAGCTTTCTTTTTTTTCCCTTTAGCATCTCGTATCCTCTAACAACTTCCATTCTTATGTAGGCCCAAATCCCATCATACCTCCCGTATGAAGCAGAACACACCGCCCGTAGTCATCAAACAAAAACAAGGGTTAAGCGATATAGCCAGCGGAAAAGGAAGGCTTGCAGAGGTTATGGATCATGATATGGACCAGAAGAAAAATCATGGCAAGAGTTCGTCTCCTCCTAGATCGGCTCAATCTAAGTTCTTCCACACTCCTTCCGGGTCCAAGGTATGCGATGTACAACGGCGGGACAGTGATGGTGTCATATCGGTTGCTAGTCCTTCCAAACTCCAAGATAAGAACCTGCATATCGTCATGGATGATGAGGCAGTCGAAACCTCTGAACCTGATCTTGATTTATCCCTCAAAGCTCAAAGCTCAATATGATCATGATATCGAGATTGACTTTCATGTAGATGAATTCCCAGATATAGCTAAGCAAGAATTTCGCCTACGCCTTCCTGTTGCAATGATCTACAGGATCTATCATCATCACTTCGACCGGGACAAATATCTGCCCGTGGAAAGTGGAAAAGCGACCAGAGGGACGGTTCAGCAATGGTGCATAACAATGAAGAAGCCTACTTGGAAGTTGAAGCTGTGTCTAGTCCAGTTTCGACTGTTAAATGACGCCCATCGCCTTTCGTTGGTAGAGGGTTCATTCAAGAAACCCCACGAAGCGGAATGCCAATGTCGACGACGAATTATCTTGAGGCAGGATCACATCCACTACTATCCATTACAGGTGATTATCTTATTTTTCTACTTGATCTCTACTGGTTGGTTTTTTGCCAGTGCCGTCCCTATCTTTCTTGCCTCCAACTTGAAAAACGCAATCGAGCTGAACATCCACTTACATATCTATTTCTACCTTTTCTACTCCCGAGAAACAGTCCCATTTCTGGCGTATAGGCTACCACCATCTCCAACACCTATCATTTCGATTTTCCCATACGCCGACATAAATGGTGGCGACTTCAATGTCAACCGTCAAGTCCAAATTTCACCGTTATCTCATCGCGACACATCCCCAATTCACATTCTAACTTTGAGAAAATTATATTAGCCAACGACATTTCTACCCACTACCACATTGTCCTCGACGCCACCTCAACATCACCTATGTCAGATGCCGTCGTTCTGAAGCACCCCCCCGGCTGGACTGGTAAATACTTTGACGACCCCGCTCCGCAGCGACGGTTTAGGTAGAAGTAATACCCCTAAATAATGACCATCATTTAGAGCTTTACGTTGTCACTTGGCAGGAGAAGGAAATATTGAGGGCTCGATACTAATCACTGGTCAACGACTGTCAAGTTATCATTTTGTTATCAACGTGAAAAGTTAAAACCAAAGCCATTGAAAGTATTAGCCGGCAACTCCTGAATGTCCTCCCTTATCTCTACCACCAACTCACTTGCAACTCACCGACAAGATCACATTATTTAGCCAATAACATGAAGTTATTTATATTATGAAGCCTCGATATCGTTGAAGCCACAACCGTGGTTCTCATCCTCATACTGTCCCTCTTTATTTAAGATACAATCTTCCCTTGTCTCTCAACCTTCGTATCAGTGCGGTGGCGATGCCTACCTACTAGGCGCCATTAACGTCACCTCAAAGCGAGGTGACCTGCAAGTAGGAATAGGAAGTAGCCAGAGGAGGACCAACGAAGGACGTAGTAGCGGTTCTATATTTATTATTGTTACTACCTCACCGTGGGAAGAGCACTGCGCTCTCTCTTGACCACGATCATCATGTCGAGCGAAAGACCATCTAAGAACAATCGCATAACTAAAGCTATTCGATATGTCAAGGGGAAATTCTCTCCTTTGTCACATCCGTCCACACCATTGTCGATCGACTTGGATCCAAGCTCCAACAACCGTATGGCAACGACAGATGCTGGAACAAGGTGAACGGCAGAATTCCCTATTTGCTTGATTATTTACTTAATCTCATTCTTCCCAGCCACTTGCCGCTCGTCGATCACGCTGCTACAGCGGTAATGACTGCGGACTCGAGAGCAGATACAGTGTCCCTCCCAAATTCCGTACTAGTTTCACCTATTGTGCCCAGGCAACTTGGTTCTGCTAGTAGCTCAGGACCGGAAACTCCATCCACGGTCAGCGTCTGTGTTGCGTTCACGACCGTCGTTGTTAATGGCTCCTCGTTTAGGATATGGTTCCAATGTCTGCCTTCCAAGGTGCTCACGATGTACGCCTCCATCACTCAGCGATTAACATGGCCAACACTGTAAGCATCATTCCATCTATACAAAAACCAATCTGTTTACTGACAGTTCTATCATTATTTCAGATCACTCAGATCCACATGCATGTGCCATCCAACGCTGATGGAGATGAACAATCAAACTCTCGAGTCATAGTGAGCAATATAATCTTTGGAGTCAGATGATCTGTGCTGAATACTAGTTCATAGGATGCACTACTACATGAGAAGCTCTCACCACGTGCTCAATTCGCAGAATACGACGCAGCAATTCCACGCAACGGATGTACGGAGAACACTCGCAAGGCCATCCTCGATTCACTGCGAGTGTGGGCCAGTAATGATACGACCACAAAGGTATACTGGCTCAACGGGATGGCTGGAACCGGCAAAACGACAATTGCTTACTCTTTCAGTGAAATTCTCCGTGAAATGGGTTCCCTTGGTGGTACTTTCTTCTCTTCTCATCTCCGGTCTGATACCAGTGATGTTCATTGCATCATCCCAACCATCTCCTTTCAGTTTTTTTTTTTTTTTTTTTTTTTTTTTTCTCTGCCCCAACTTATCTTGGATGTAGTAAAAACTGATCCAAGTACTGACTGCACATCTTGGAGGATTAGCAAACAATTCCTGAATTTCATGGTCAGACCACTGACTGTGTATAAGGACAGTATCAGAGGAGGAATAGTCCCAGTTATTGTTCTTGATGCCCTGGATGAGTGCTCTGACCAGTCCCTTGTGGCTGAGTTGCTTTCTGTGATCTTAAAGCACAATAAATCTCTTCCAATCAAGTTCTTCATCACTAGTCGTCCAGAGATTGTGCTCAAGGAGACTTTTGATCATTCTTGGGATTATTCCAACTTCATCCTTCATGAGGTTGAAAAGGAGATGGTCAAGGCTGATATTGAGCTCTATATTAAAGCTTGCTTGCTTGGCCAAGTGAAGCACAATAGGCATAATTGGCCTCCTCAGGCTGAACTTGAAAGCCTTGTCAAGATGTCTGGTACCTTGTTTGTTTATGCAGCAACTGTCTGCAAATATATTGCTCAGAAGGGTAGTTCTAGTATGCCTCAGCGTCTTTCAGATGTGGTCAATATGACATTGGAAGCAACATCTGGTGCAACCCATCCACTGGATACTCTTTATGAAAGAATTTTGGATGCTGCCTATGCCTTTACAAATAAAAAGGAGAGGAAAAATATAGACATGGTTCTCACAGCTGTTGTATATGGCTGTAATCCTCTTTCCATGAGTGCCATCAGTGCTTTGATGGAAATGCCCATAGAACATGCTGTGGCTGCCCTCTCTTCTCTTCACTCCTTGATATATATTTCATCTGAAGACTCTGATATGCCCATTTCAATATTTCATGCTTCCTTCTATGGTTTCATCAGTAATCAAATTCTTTCCTCAAAGCACTACCTTGACCCATGTATTTCTCATAAGCATTTGGCACTTCAGTGTCTGTCCTTGATAGAGAAAGAATGGTCAGAGGAAAAAAGGGTGTCTTACTTGGCAGAGAGGAGATGTGGAGATATTTCTGAATCTCTTGCATATGCTTGTGGTAGCTGGGTTTCACATTTCACATATGCAGACAACAACAATGAGATTGATGAATTGAAGCATTTTTTCCAAAGACATCTTCTGAGATGGATGGATTGTTTGAGTATCTTAGGAAAGTTGGGAATGGCAATGCATTCACTGCATAAGCTAGAAAGTTGGGTAAATGTAAGTGATCATCTTTCTGCAGATGAATTTCACTTATAACAGAAATCAGGTCAGGAATCTGTTCAAGATGACAGTGATTGATGCTGAACGATTCCTGAAGGAAAACTATGATTTGATTAAAAATAATAGTCTTGAAGGATGTCCTTCAGCATTGGCTTGGCTGCCAGAAAAATCACATATTTGGAAAGCATATGGGAGTAGGATGGATTGTCCATGGAAACTCTGCTTTGGAAGGAGAAAGGCATGGAGCCTGACTGAAGCAGTTCTAAGGCATTCAGGAGTTGTCAAATATGCTGCCTTCTCTCCTGATGGTATGCATATTGTGTCTGCATCTTCTGATAACACTGCATGTATCTGGAATACAGCCACAGGAGAGTGTGAGGCAGAGCTAAAAGGACATTCAGAAATTGTCAATGCTGCTGTCTTCTCTCCTGATGGTACACATATTGTGTCTGCATCTTATGATAACACTGCACGGATATGGAATACAGCCACAGGAGACTGTGAAGTGGAGCTGAAAGGACATTCAAAATTTATCAATTCTGCTGTCTTCTCCCCTGATGGTATGCATATTGTGACTGCATCTGATGATAACACTGTGCGGATGTGGAATACAGCCACAGGAGAGTGTGAGGCAGAGCTGAAAGGACATTCAGGATGGGTCAACTTTGCTGTCTTCTCTCCTGATGGCATGCATATTGTGTCTGCATCTTCAGATAATATTTCACAGATCTGGAATACAGCCACAGGAGAGTGTGAGGCAGAGCTGAAAAAACATTCAGATTCTGTCAATTCTGCTGTCTTCTCTCCTGATGGTATGCATATTGTGTCTGCATCTAATGATCACACTGCATGTATCTGGAATACAGCCAGAGGAGAGTGTGAAGCAGAGCTGAAAGGACATTCAGGATGGGTCAGCACCGCTGTCTTCTCTCCTGATAGTATGCTTATTGTGTCTGCATCTTATGATAGCACTGCACGGATATGGAATGCAGCCACAGGCAATTGTGAAGCAGAGCTGAAAGGACATTTAGGAAGAGTTCATTCTGCTGTCTTCTCTCCTGATGGCATGCATATTTTGTCTGCATCTGATGATAACACTGTATGGATTTGGAATACAGCCACAGGAGAGTGTGAAACAGAGCTGAAAGGACATTCAGGACACGTCCACTCTGCTGTCTTCTCTCCTGATGGTATGCATATTGTGTCTGCATCTGAGGATAACACTGCACGGATCTGGAATACAGCCATAGGAGAGTGTGAAGCAGAGCCAAAAGGTCATTCAGGACATGTCCACTCTGCTATCTTCTCTCCTGATGGTATGCATATTGTATCTGCATCTGAAGATAACACTGCAATGATCTGGAATGCAGCCACAGGAGAGTGTGAGGCAGAGCTGAAAGGACATTCCAGAAAGGTCCTTTCTGCTGTCTTCTCTCCTGATAGTGTGCATATTGTCTCTGCATCTAATGATAACACTGCACGGATCTGGAATACAGCCACAGGAGAGTGTGAGGCAGAGCTGAAAGGACATTCAGATTGTGTCAACTCTGCTGTCTTCTCTTCTGATGGTATGCATATTGTGTCTGCATCTGATGATAACACTGCATGGATCTGGAATGCAGCCACAGGAGAGTGTGAAGTGCAGCTGACAGGACATTCAGGATGGATCTTGTTTGCTGTCTTCTCTCCTGATGGTATGCATGTTGTGTCTGCATCTTTTGATAACACTGCACGAATCTGGAATACAGCTACAGGAGAGTGTGAAGCAGAGCTGAAAGGGCATTCAGATTTTGTCTACTCTGCTGTCTTTTCTCCTGATGGTATACATATTGTGTCTGCATCTGATGATGACACTGCACGGATCTGGACTACATCCACAGGAGAATGTGAGGTGGAGCTGAACAGGGATATGTTTCTTCCATCTAAATCTGATAACAGTCAATTACCTGGTCCTGGTTTATCATCAATTCCTGATGGTATTTATATCCATCATCATGCTTATTGCAGACTTCATCCCTCATTACAGTTATCATCCCTTGATATATATCAAGACATGATATTCCACACCATGAACCATAAAATTTGGATTCCATCACCTTTCTGTAACCCAACATCTGTCAGCTATCACTTGTCTAAAATATGCCTTGGATATGGAACAGGAGAAATTTTGCTTCTAGAGGTATGTATGCCTTTTTATTATATTGTACATTTTTGTTTCATTGCTCAATATTTTCTCTGAAACATAGTTTCAAAGTTAGCTTCTCACACTTATGGCAGAGCATGGTTATGGTTCCTTTTCACAACAACACAATCTTGTGCAGAGGGTTGAATTTGGAACATACTGAATGTAAGACAGATGTATCTATGTAGTTGTCATAAAAATGAAGTATGAAAGGTATTATGAGGGAGGGCACAGTGACAATGCATTACCAGAGACCAAAGACTGACTAAAGGTTGAATAAAGTGGATTTGATATAAAAAGTGTACTACTTTGGCACATAAACCATTCCAGTGAGCATAGCAGGGAGTGCAATGAGTCAATGATAACTAAGGGTTCCATCATTATTTCAAATGAGTTGATGGCTCAAATTAAGGCTTGGGAATTTGGTGGAAAATGGACTTGGGCATAAAGTTGGATAACTAAAAAGAAGGTTGGACTATTTATTCAAAAAAAGTGGAAGGAAAGAGTGTGAACTGAGGAGGCTACAGTGAAGGTTAAGAGAATGACTTATGGTTGAATGGCTTTGGTGTGAATGGTTTCCTAGAGCCTGAATGATGTGCTGGTTGGCCAGCAATTAGAGATTGGTGCAGGTAACCCCTGTAGTGATGTGATGGCTCAGCTTGGCTTAAGTGCTGCCAGCTTAGGCTCAGCTTTTGGGCACTCAGGTTTGTTAAATCTCAAGCCCAAGCCCTCATCATGGCTTTTGTACAGCTTAGGCTTGGCCTGGGCCTAGACCGCAGCTTATCTACAGATTCTACAACAGTATCCATACATGTAGAAAAGGAGGTGAAAATCATCCCACATACTTCATCATGGAAATTGACAATTCATCATCTAAAACCCTATCAAAAGTTAAAATGGGCATAAAACAGGCATAAACATGCTCTACAGTGCAAGTGATACATAGACTAATATAACATTACAATGATGCATTTTGTTTCTGTCATTAGTGTTGCCACAGTTTAAGCTGATGTTTTTCAAAAAAATGTGATTAATGTAGCAAATAAAATTGTGAGAGTTGTGAAAATATTTGACAGGTTAGATGACATAAAAAGCTGGGGGGGGGGGTTCACCTAAGAGACCAAAAGAATCAGAGCCTTTGTTCTTGAGTTAAGCTGATATACTTGAGTCATTGGCTTAAACTGTGGCAACACTATCTGTCATGATATTTGGTTATCTGATCACACAAAAATTTGACAATAAACCTTTGGAATTTTGTTCAAATTCCTATCACCAAAAGCCAAGACTCAGGCAATGGCTTTCAGCTTTCCAAATCCAGAGCCTGAGGCCTTGAGCTGTGGGCCACACTGGCTTTGGTGGCTTATGGCTTCAAAGCTAAGCTCTCCCATCACAAACCCTGGGTGTTAAGTTTAGAACAAAAGGAGAAGTCACGTTGGAGTTACTCCGGAACGGACGGAACGGAACCGGAACAGTAACCCGGAAAGGATGTTGGCCTCAGCGTGTGTGCTGTGCCACCCAGCTCCTAAGGTGTCCTGATTTCGGAACGGAAAAGGAAAGTAACAAGTCGGAAGACCTCAGTGACTTAGAGGGAAAAACAAGAGGAGGAAACTAAGTAGATATTCAAACTGAGGGAAAACATACAAGTTTCGAGTACTTAAATAAATAAAGGAATAGCAACCGAAACATAAAAGATAAATATAAGTGCTGCGTTCTGCTCCCGGAAAGGTTCTGCATTCTTGGGTGAATAATCCATGGCGGTGATATGATTTAAATCTGCATAAGCATGGTTTTTGCAATTTTTATCTATTATTTCAGCATAAATATTAATTAATGCACCAATAACTGGTTAATACAACTGATAATAGCTAAGGGAATCAGAGTTGTTTGCCCTACAACTGTTGATTAGACCTATTACTGTGTGACTTAAATGCATATAGTTAATAAGTGTGGTCAATAGACTATCATTTGTTACACTACAAATTGCATGTCTGGATTAAAACCAATAAATCCATGAATATCCTTATAGACTTGGCACAGGAAAAGTTAAATAAACAATATTGGGTTAGCAAATGTCATGGGGTGTGATTTTGGAGCAACAGAATATTATTAATAAATATTCAGGGGAAGTTGGTGCCCTAGCAACAGTGGAAGCAGAATAACCAAGATAGTGGAACCATGTGATTGTGTAGGAATCATGATGATTAAGGATAGGGGGAGTGCTGAACAATCATAAAGATTGTTTCCAGGCACAATAGGCACAGTTCCCACCAAGAGGGGTGGAAACTACCTAAAATTAGGAACATGGGGCTAAAAATAGAACAACCCCTATGTTTCCAGGAACAATGAGTGCACATGGTGCCAGAACCAAAGTAAGGGTACCAGGAACCAGTATATCTATTTTTGGACATTATCTATTTTTAAGTATCTCAAATGTATAAAATACCTCCCAGGGTTTGTAAATAGTCAGAAAATTGGATTCTTTCTTTCCCCCCCTCAATTGCAACCTAGTATAGCTCAGTGTCTTAGACATTGAGCAAGAACACTTGTCTTTGAGTAGTGGACTTGAAAATAAATCAGTTTCTCAGAGTTGTTTGACTTGTTGCAATAATTGTTGAATTGTTGTAAAAGTTGTTGTTGTGTTAAAGTCATAGCAGAAGCAAGAGGGCTTCTTGTGTATGCAATTGTGTTAAAGTCATAGCACAAGTTTGAGTCTTCTTGTGTATGCAATTGTGTTGAAGTTGTAACAAAGTCTTGGACTTTTGTGTACACAAATTGTAAATCAATCAGAGAAGTCTTAGGAATTCTTCTACTGATTGTTGGTGCAAGCTATAAATTGCAAAACCACTTTACAAGTTTGATCATCCTTTAATTGATCCAAATTATTATTGTTGTTGTGTGTGTTTAGTTGAAGCGAATTCAAAATATTGGAAAGGTTATACTTTCTAGAAAACCCAACTTGCATTATTAAGATTGTATAAAGTATTGATTGAGTGATTGTTTTGAGTAGAGATTTATAATCTTGAAAATACACCTTTTCTCAACAATGTTACATTCCGTCACACGTTACTCCGGTCCGACTCCGACGGAGTTGTTTCCGGTAGTCCGTACTCCGTTCCAGTACTTTCCCTTGTCTCCGACTCTACTCCTCCTACGTCCGACTCCGAGACTTCTCCGTATCACTCCGACTCTTCCGACGATATCCCAAACACCTTACCACACCTTTGTCATAACAACTATTTCTTTGTCATCACTTTCCCACCATCAGTCAGCACACCAGCTATGGATTATTCACCCCAAGAATGCAGGACCTTCCGGGAGCAGAACGCAGCATTTATATTTATATTTTATATTTCGGATGCTATTCCTTTTATATTTAAGTACTCGAAACTTGTATGTTTTCCTCAGTTCGAATATCGACTTAGTTTCCCACTCTTGGTCTTCCTCTAAGTTCTTTGCAACTTCCGGTTCCGCTCCGCTCCGTCTTACTCCGAAATTAGGACACGAAGGTTCTGGGTAGCACAGCACATAAGCTGAGGCTAAGTCCTATCCTTTGCGTGACTCCGTTCCGTGACCCCGTCCGTTACTCCGTCCGTTACTCCGGAACAGAGTTCTCGAACTTAACAAACAACCTCTGTGCAGTTACATCAGCAGGGATGCTGACTGATGGTGGGAACGATGATGACAAAGAATAGTGGTAGGGGTGAAGAAGTGGTAATGGGTTTGGAGTGACGTCGGAAGAGTTGGAATGATACGGAAAAGTCTCAGAGTCGGACGTAGGTGGAGTAGAACCAGAAACAAGGGAGAGTACTGGAAAGGAGTACGGACTACCGGAAACAACTCTGTCGGAGTCGGACCGGAGTCACGCATGACGGAATGTAACACTGGGGTTTTTTAGGCCAACCCAAGGGTTTCTTCATTGATCACAGGTTTTTGACTGATTTTGATAAAAATACCACATCAAGTTATTTCTTTCAGGTTTTTGAACAGTAAGTGTGACTACTGCTGCTGAATCAGACTGCAGCATTCCATCATTTTAGCAATTTTTAATTAATGTCTAATCATGATGCTTTGGGAAAATGATTTCAAGCTCAAAAAAAATGATACTATGCATAAGACTAGATCTTGCATGGTTGGTCCATATAAATTCAAAATAAATACACATTTTAACAGCCAAATCTGATGCATAATTTTACTGTCCAAGACACCCCTGGCTCCTGGCTGGGGGTACAAGTTTTTAAGGGTTCACAAATCCCAACCTTTACCATAACCCCAACCCAACCTGTGTCATTTGCCCACAGGTTTCACAAACTTGAACCAAGACTTGAACCTGTGACAATCCTAGCAGCAATTAACAAGGGGGAGCCTGTTGTGTCATGACCTGAGGTAGAGGGGCTGGAAGCACTAATATATATATATATATATTGCCATGGTATGTAGCCATTTTTAGCAGACATTGCACTGCCATTGTAACTTTGAGCTCAATCAATATCCAAAGAAATGAAGAACATTCTTTCAATTTTTTTACTTGCTCTTGCATCTCACAAGTGGGCAGCACTCCTGGACCTTGTCTTTGCCATTATTTCAGTACATGCAGTGACACAGTCAAAGGTAGGCACATAGGGGTGCTATTTATTTTATCACTTGATCATGTTTTATATCCAGAGTGAAGGTCTGAAATATGATGTTTCTACCACTGTGTGCTGCCCTCTATGTGAGGAAGACATTCAGGTTGGATGGCTGGTCCTCAAGGCCTTGCCCAGCATCAAAGAAGAAATGCCTAACATACTATTTTTGGAAGAGGGAGAGGGAAAAGACCTGATGTGGCATATGCCTTAAAGAATTAACCTACCATGTGCAATTTTTAACATGCTAGGCCCCTTGGCAATAAGAATTTAGTGATCTCTGGGTGTGGTCAAAAATCCTTGCAGCAGCCAAAGGACTTGATGAGATACTGGTCTTTTTTGATTGTCCGTCCTCTGAACTTGAAGCACTCACTGGGGTTTCACCTTGTCCTTGAACTCACAAGTGTGTTGCAAGTGTGTCCATTTGGTTGTCCATGCTTCATCAGGTGCTCGTGACGCGTGCCGCGTGACGACTCACGACTAGATTGGAGTCACGCGTCGGTATTCAAACGTTTAATGTCGCTGTTTACTACTAGGCTTTTATAACTTATAAGTCCATTCTATACCCCATCTCATAGCTTTGAACTATGGGAATATCTGGACTTTTACCTGCTCTAAAATCTATACAAGTCACCAAACACCTCAAGGACTATGCAGGACAGTCCGTAGCCGTCGACGCGTACGTTTGGTTACATAGGGGTATCTATACTTGTGCCACAGAGCTGGCCACTGGAAAGAAGACGCACAAGTGAGTGTCGATCCACTTTATTTTGGCTGGGATTTGAAGAAGAGGGCGGGACTTGGTTCAATCGTTTTTGACGTGTCATTTCTTCGTCATCGAGACTAATAACATGTAAATCTTTCATCAGGTATGTAGACTACGCGATGCATCGCGTGCGTCTTCTGCGACACTTTGGTATCAAGCCATATATTGTATTTGACGGAGGTCCTCTTCCAGCCAAGAAAGGAACTGAACATGAACGCAAGCAGAAGCGCGACGAGAACCTAGCCCGGGGTAATACCCTTACAGCTCAAGGCAAACATTCTCAAGCTCGGGAATTTTATCTCAAATGCGTTGATGTCACACCTCAGATGGCATTCCAATTTATCAAGGTACCGTCCTAGTCATATTTGCCGCAGTCATTCATTAAAAGCATTGGTACTTTGCTAGGCTCTACGCGCAGAATCAGTGAATTACGTTGTGGCTCCCTACGAAGCAGATGCCCAACTCGCATACCTGGAACGCGCAGGATTAGTCGACGCCATACTAACCGAAGACTCCGACCTCCTCGTCTTTGGCTGCCAGAACGTATTATTCAAACTCGATGTAGTGGCCAGCACCGTCGTCTCCATATCCCGAAGTGATTTCGGTTCTCTCACGGCCTCTTCATCGGATACAAATGGCATATCCCTCTTAGGCTGGTCTGACGTCCAGTTCCGGGCAATGGCAATTCTCAGTGGATGCGATTACCTCCCGAGTATCCCTGGTATAGGCTTGAAGACGGCTTGCACGCTTTTGAAGAGATGGAAATCTGCAGAACAAGTCGTTAGGGCTATCATGTTGGAAGGGAAGAAGTCCGTTCCGCCTGGCTATTGGAAACAGTTTCAACTGGCTGAAAAATGTTTCTTGCATCAACGTGTATATTGTCCGACAGAGGGAAAGCTTGTCTACCTCACGGAGGTCACTGGGGACTGGAACGACGACTATGAAGCTTACGTTGGAAGGTAAGTAATTTTTTCCATTATGTCGATGTTGCTGAACAATATGAATTTTAGTGACATGGATCCTATACTGGCGAAGAAGATTGCTCTTGGCGATGCCGATCCAATGACTGGTTTGCCTATGGACGATATCAACCCAGATTTCATCCCCCGTGTTCTCAAGCCTCTTCCCCTCGTCGCAAACAGCCCTAGCCAATTGGCGAAAAACAAGGGCAAAAACCGAGAAAGCTTGCCAACTGGAGGTATTCTAAGCTTCTTTGGTTAGCTTTTCCCCCTTTCCTCCTTCAGTGTCTCGTACCCTCTAATGACTCCCATTCCTATGCAGGTCCAAATCCCATCATACCTCCACGTACGAAGCAGAACACACCACCCGTAGTCGTCCAACAAGGGTTAAGCGGGAAAGCCAGCGGAAAGAGACGGCTTGCAGAGGTTATGGATCATGATATGGCCCAAAAGAAGAGACATCGCAAGAGTTCGTCTCCTCCCAGATCGGCTCAATCCAAATTCTTCCACACTTCCTCTGGGTCCAAGGCATGCGGTGTACAACGCAGGCACAGCGATGGTGTCATATCGGTTGCTAGTTCTTCCAAACTCCAAGACAAGGAGAATCTATATATCGTGGTGGATGACGAGGAAGCGGCCGAAACCTCTGAACCTGATCTTGATGGTTCCGATTTATCCCTCAAAGCTCAATATGATCACGATATCGATATTGACTTGCATGTAGATGAATTCCCGGATGTAGTTGAGCAAGAGGAGGGGTACATCTCGCCTACGCCTTCCTGTTCCAATGATCTACAGGATCTATCATCACCACTTCGACCTGGACAGACGCCTGCCCGTGGAAAATGGAAAAGCGACCAGATGGACGATTCAGCAATGATACACAGCGATGAAGAAGCCTACTTCGGAGTGGAAGCTGTGTCTAGCCCAGTTTCGACTGTTAAACGACGCCCATCGCCTTTCGTTGGTAGAGGTTTCATTCAAGAAACTCCCACGAAGCGGAATGCCAACAACGACGACGATGGCTGCATCCTCGTGCATGCTACGCCTTCGCCAACCAGAGTTCAATATCCTGTTGACGAAATCCCCTCACCCATCCTCTATTACGGTCCTGATTTACGAAACGCTCTCGCACTCGCAGCTGATGATGATGCCACCGACTTGGGTTATATGAAGGCAGACCCGCAAAAGCTACGCAGGAAACATTCTTGCCCAGAATCTAGATACAATTCTACATCACCTCCAAGTCCATCACCCGATACCTCCGACGGCGTTGTCCCAAGGGCTAGACAGCAGATATCAGAACGTATTAATGCGGTTATCGACGTTGATGCATCAGATTATGATTTAGACGAAGAAGATGCAGAGCAAGCGAGGGCGAATGCTTCTCGAACAAAGGTGGTTATGAGTGGTTGGCGAGATCGGTGGGCAGTGACTTCAAAGACGAAGAAGACCGTCCATGCTCAGCAGGTTCCGGCGGACGAGGGGAGTACTCGTGGAGCTGTGCCACAGACTTTACTGAATCCTAAAAATCAGTGTATACCTGGGTCGCGTACTGCTAATCTGAAACGGAGCGATACGAATGTAACGCCCCAAGGGAGGCACGCGTTTTTTTCTGCTAGCAAACATCCGCGTTCTGCACCTTCCAGGATCGTTGGTGGTGGAATGAAGCCGATCAATGCCAAAGGGCTGGGCAAAGCAAGGAGAAGCATTTTGTTCGTCAACCAAACCACGAAGCCTTCTGCACATGGTAGAGACGGAAGGTGTAGAGAGATTGTCGACACGAACGGTGAGGGTATAGTCTCTGGGCAGCTGGATGATATTGCGATGAGGGCTCAAGAGAGGCTCTCAATGTTTCGGTAATGAGGCGATTTATTTGATCTCTACTCGAACTGATTTACGTGCTTTTTTTGTAGATGCCGGTGACATCAACATATCTGAGGCTATCCCGGAATCCCTTGCCAGTTTTCTCATTTTGTGGATTCAGAGGAATGAGGGGCCTGGGGAAATCGATTTGTTTTGATTATTGTTATCCATGTTATCGTTATTGTAGATATTATACCTAGAATTATTAAAGTTCGTTTGGCTAACCTTTCCCTGTCTGAAATCTATTAACCACCGTCTATTATCTCGGCGGCACGTCGATGGGCTTCGTGATACAACACTCTGTTGACCATTCCTATTGGAATATCATACAACTCTGGTATAGCACGAGGATTTGCAGACGCTAGGTAGGGATTAGGCGTTCCATCTACTTCCGATGAGGGAAGAGCAATACGGGAGTCTGTCCCACCAACAGTCAGAATTCGTTACATACAACAATCGGAATAAAGGTTGGGTTATACCTGATATAGCACTCATCTCATTAAACGATGGTGTAGCACGGATGGCAATGGCGAAATAGACAATATAAGTCAAGAGAGCAACCACGATAGTCCATGAAGGGACTAAAATTGCCCATTCACTGGGTGGGTAAAGGGTAAATCCATAACTCCGTTCAATACAAATTACAATTTGATAGTTCACAAAGACATACCGGTTAGGATACCAAGTTATACCGAACCAAACGATATATTCATCTGGAAGTAATGCCCACAGGATGTAAAGGACGAAAAGGAGATAAGTAGATGTCCATGCTACGAAGCCGTAAAATTCTGGTGCGCGACTGCGATGTTGTTCAGATTCTGGTGGCCAGCGATGTGGAGCTGTGGGTGATCTTGGCGAGCTTTCTAGGTATATTTTAGAAGGATATTCAGCCATAAAGGCATATTTTTACTCGTCAAGTGACGGTGGATTGTGGTGAGAGTTATAGACAAAGTCATTCCAACACGTCGATATCGGAATAGAAATGGTTGCCGGACCGGTAATCCTTCTACTATATGTTATGTGGAGGATGACTAGAATCTAAGTACGGGTTCATAGATTAAAAAAGAACCAATGAAATACTTATTATCAATATCTTGTGTAAAAGAATGCCACCCAAAGACGACAAAATTAACGCTATATCTAGCTAACAAGTCACTTCCTTCCTACAACCCAAAATTAGGACCGCAGGGTGTGGGATTAGCCACTGTCGGACCAGGTAGTTTCGGACCAGGTAGGATGCGAAAACTAGGAGGGAAAGTGTGGGTATGCCTTTGATTAAATATTATTCCTTTGTTTAACGAAAGTATTTGGGATGCTAGAAGAGGTAGAAATGGGTATGTAAGTTGATGTTTCTGTTTTTGGAGGCAAGAAAGATGGGGACGGCACTGATGAAATCATACTGGTAGAGATCAAGTAGAAAAATAAATAAGATAATCACCTGTGATGGATGGTAGGGATGTGATCTTCCCTCAAGGTACGAGTTCTGCTCTTCGGTATGAGTTCCTCGGACGTGGTACTCCCGAGAAATAGTCCCAGTTCTGGTGTATACACCACTGCCATCTCCAACACCTATCATTTCAATGTCGCGTTGCCCATACGCCGACATAGATGGTGGCGACAAGGAACTGTTTGACCTAGCAAACGACGTCGAAGAAACGGGTGAAATAGACGTAAATGAGGAAGGAGATGACCGGCATCTTCCTTGTGTTGACGATTCGGAGCAAGGAGATGAACACAAACACCTTACAGGGCGTGACATTGTCAATTGGATACCAGAGCTTGACGCAGCGGCGGCGCTGTTGTTGGACGATGAGGGCATTATGGGACGAATGCTCAGTCTAGGAATGTTGTCGCGAAAGTCGACTTCGTCACTATCCCCAACTCGGTCTTCTATATCATCTTGCCCCGTGTCCATATCATATCCGCCTACGCTCATCCGCCTAACACCGCCGATGCTGCTTCCGCCAACAAAATCATCCTCATCCTCTCCATCATCCTCTTCTACACCTTCTTCTATCCCATGCACCTGCTGCCCATCCCTAACCTCTCTCAAACTCCTAGCATTCGTACGTGTTGTCAAACTCGGTGGCATCCATCTCAGTTTCAACAACGGTGCAGGACTCATTTCATGCTGAAGGTCGCTCTGGCCTTGGCCGTGGGTGGTATGGATGTTAACATTATCGCCGGACAACCTAATGCCTGAAAGATCTTCCCCGCCTTCTACTGAATGCAATTGGGATTGTTGATGGGTTGACGATGGCGGTGCGGGTTGGACGACGAAACCCACGACGTAGTCTGTTGGGCTGTGATTAGCTGCTGGTGTTGGGACAACACCGTGTGTGCGCAGATGACGTTTTGCATTGGATCGGACACCAAAGGTACGCGTGCAACCTGGAAATCCACACGGATAAGCTATGAAAGAAGATTGAAAATCCAGTCAATATTTTCAATGTTGCGAAAAACGAAAGGGAATTAGAGTTCCAACTTACGTTTTTCATTGTTATGCGTGTTCATATGGGTTCTCAATCCGCTAGGCCTATCAGAGAAGAAATGAATTTCAGTATTCTCCAGTTCATTTTACACGTCTACTGTGAAGGACGCTTACGAAATAATAAACGTACCTGGGGAACTTCTTCCCGCAAACCTCACAGCGGTGCATCTTTGATTTCTTCTTCTTCTTCATAGGAGCCAAGAAGCTTTCTCCCATTTCTTCTCTTGCTCCCATAACTTTCTTCTTTCCTGCCGAGCTCTTCTTGGACATTCGGGAAGTGGTTTCCTTTGTATTATCTACCTCTTGTTCACTCTCTCCTCGATCATCTGGATAGACCACCTCGCTGCCAAGGCGCCGTCCTCCAATGGCAGACTCATTATCGGATAACTGTGGTGACGGACTGTGTGTATGTGTCGACTGTGACGAAGAGAGGGTGTGTGCACTTGTGGAAGCGCGCAGACGGGAGTTGTCTTGTGTGAAAGAGGTCTCGGGTGATGATCTATTACCGGAATCGGAGTGGCGAAGAATAGGTCTTAGCGATGAGGATGCAGGGGCTGGCGTTGATGGTACCTGGCCGCGCAACGAAGTTGCTCCCGCTGTTGAACCCGCCATATCAAAACCCGAAAGATGGCCTACCCATCTTGAACTATGACTAGGTCCCATGCTAAAGGATGAAGAAGTGTGGGTACCGGGCGCCGACGTATTCAGTGAAGACGCTATGCCGCGGTTATGTTTATTATTACTCATGGGAATGGAGGATGGCGAATTGGTGGTATGATACGATCCAGAGCCATGGTTATTATCCTTTATGCTCGTAAGACTCCCGCCATGGTGGTTCAGGGTTGCATCGTGTCGTACTCCCTGTTGAGAGGAAGAATGCCCAGGTACGGTCATGGGTTCATGACGTAGGGAACTGTAAACCATCGCAGGGACAGAAACGTGCTGCTGTGTATGGGGTTCTCTCGAATCATACTCCAATGAGGTTAATTGCGTTTGTGGTTGTCGATCTAATGCACCCCCGCCTGGGCTGCTGCTATGTTCTTGATCTAGAGAGCCCGAGTAGCCCATCGACGGAGAAAAGAAGGTAGGACTTCCTTGCATGTGGTTGAGGGTATGATTTTGGTGTTGGTGGTGCGGAAGGGGATTATGTTGGTGCCGCTGGTGTTGTTGGTGTTGTTGAGATTGAAGCGCACGCATCTGGTAGCGAAAATCTGCAGAACTAGTTTCCGCCGGTCCAGGACCAAGACGCGCCTCTGGTGATCCAAGGCGGGTCATGCCTATTGGCATGGCTAAGCCAGTGGTGCTGGGATTATTTAATTCAGAAGAAGGGTATGGGTTGTGAGAGGGAGGGTATCGGATGGTATTAAGGTCTGGGTGTGTTGGATGATGCGCATTTGAATTCATTTCCCCTCTGAAATCTGGTGGGGAATAGAGATAGGCGTTTAATTCTTGTTCTTCTTTTATGGTGGATGATGAAGATTCTGGGTATCCTGGCGTGTTTTGCAGCATTGAAGGTGGAGGATCATTGCCATAATTATCTGGAAATTCCGGTACTGCAGTGTATTGACGTGGAGTGGGTCGAAGAATATGATCTCGAAGTGGTTGTTGGTGGAAATCCATGCGATGTGGACTTGTTGGGTGACGCGAGTGTTGTGGGTATGATGGCACAGTGATTGGATATCCCTGTTCGTCCAAGTTCATTCTTTAAAAAAATTGAGGATAGAGCGAAAAATAATAAAGGAGAGACGGGGTGGCAACTGGCAAGTAGATTTGCAGCAAGGGAGGGCTAAGCAACGCTCATCAAAGGAAGCCAACTATAGAAGAAGCCATACGCACAACAAAGTGAACCCCTGGAAACCAAAGGAAAGAAATTTCTGCCTATAGATGAGTTCCTTGTGAATGCAATGTCAGTAGTCTGGCGCGACCAATGAAGAACACCAAGACTCACTTTTGGATCGAGTTGTTGGACAAGAGCAGGCCCGACCGTACCTACATCGCGTGTGGGGGCAGTCAACGAACACAAACGAGGTGAGGTTAGAAACCAAAGACAAACACACATGCGGTGCACGAGATCGCGTTGTGATGATCCCTCGGAACCAAATGAACTTACGGGGCTTGTTCTGATGACAAAATTGCCTCCAGGAACACCGAAATTTTTTGCTCACTGAAACCGCTATTTTGCAATGGCTGGTAGTGGTAGCGAAAGAAAGGGTCCAAAAAACCCCCAACCGAGGACTATCTATGTATGTACATGAGAAAATCATTTTACGTCACTTTCTGACCTGCAAATTATTGATTCTCATTTTGTACAACCCGCGTCCATGTTTTCTGTCCCCGGTCGTGTAGGCAACCAGAGATGTGTCATGCTCAACAATCAACCGCGGCCTCCGGACTACTCAGCGCAATGAAAATTAGATTCTAGTATGTCTATACAAAAGGCACTCAATCAATTAGCCATTTGAATGGTTTTTTTTCACCAACCTTCAAGTTGTTTTACTTATTCTTAGTTAGCCGTATGGGTATGTGAATGATCAAAAAAGTGTTATCGATTATCCCGGCCATCGTCAGTCAAGGCCCCCTGAAAGTCCCATTCTGAGTATCTTGAACGAACCGATGTCCGAACACAAAACGGGCGAGTTTTGAGTCTTTTGACCTTATTTTCCTATAAATTTCCTCTTTTCAGACGCACATAGAGTGCTAGATCCAATGTGCCTATTCAAGGACTTTCGGGGTCCTCTTTTAAAAAAAGAACTTTGACCGCACAGCCTACATCAAGTTTCTTTTCCCTCCTGACGTCCTAAGGTCTAAATTTATAGACATATTTGATGTGAAATCTCCTACATCATGATGAGGCGTTCCGAATTTTCACGACCCGCAATGACTCCTTCTGGGGTCTACAGCCTGAAAGTCCGGCTCTCGCACGCATGTGCAAAGCATAGAACAAGAACGCTTGCCCGGTTTATGGACTGAAATATTGTGTGAATTGTCGAGCTCAACGAAGCTGCCGAACGAGAAAGAATAGTTGATGACGTTGAATAGAGAGTCCGACCGAATTAGAACTTGGATGATCACCAGACCCCGCTTATCATAACCTCCAATTTTTAGAAAACGTTTCACAGGCAATAGCCTCGGAAAACACAGACAACCCAAGACAACCCATCTATCATACTCCTATCATTCTACCTGATCTGATCTTCCTAAAGCTGCCGGCCTATTAAAAAATCCAACTCAAGTGGAGTTAAGATAAATACATAAATAAGTCCTCCGTACTAGGTAACTTCATAGCTTTAGATGCTACTGAAAAAAAAATTCAATTGATATCTCTAACAATTCATCGGTATAAGTTAAATATTCAACAATACAGTAAAATGTCCAAGGGAGGTCATCTTAGAAACTTGGGCAATATTCACAGGTTAGTTAACTTCCCATCCGTCAGGTTTTTTTCTGCAAGTAACTATTAGACTTAAAGTTATTGATGTGCTCTCTTGGCATGTATACTTCCAGCCAAGCCAAAATTCCCTTCCGCATTGTGAATAGTTCTAGCATTCTTTTCACGATAATCGATGGACCAACAAAAACGCAGAGCATTTAATATTTGTAGGTCTTCTTTAATACAATCAATCAATCAACCCACACATCCATCGGACATCCCGGCGTCCCTGGGACCCTGACCAGTTAATTGTGAGGGATTTCCACCAGTCATCAGGCCTGGGTGATATGACTCGCGGGAGGGTTTTTGTAGTATGTGATCCCGACATTCCTAAATGGGCAATCGAACGTGACGCGCACCGACGAATCAACGTTCAGCCGAGCATCGGGAAGTGCCGCCAGTACCCTACTTCAATACATTTATGATATGGCGAGCCCGATGCAAACAGCGCTCAAAGTGCAGAAAAGGGCTCTGCGTAAAGCTGTAGCCGCAACATTGAATACGCTGACATCATCTGCGGTCGAAGAACAATGTATGTGTCCCTTCACAACCAAAGAAGAAGGCTAACACCTGTTCATTTCTCTCCCTCTCTCTCTGTGAAAAGCCCGCGCAGTAACGGAAAAAGTTCTCTCTCTACCAGCTATCCGTGAATGCAACTCCATAAGCTGCTACCTCAGCATGGAATCAGGAGAAGTAAATACTTCCGCAATCGTTGATGCCATTCTTCGATCTAGTGAGCACTCCAAAACTAGTACCCCTTTTATGATCCTATATTGTCCAAGATAAGACGCTGTACGTCCCCAAAATCAAATCGGGGGACGGGATGGATTTTCTGCGAGGTTATTCAGCCGATGATCTAGCTTCGTTTCCTGCTAGTACATGGGGGATTCGGGAACCTGGAGATCTCTGGGAGGGACAAAAGCGAACAAGCAGTGAGTGTAAATGTGACTCTTCCCCCTCCAAAGAAAAACCTTTTCTTTTGTACCAAATAGTCTTGGGTTGTACTGGTGAATCTTTGGATGTAATCCTATTACCAGGTATTTCATTTTAATCCGCCGTATCTACGTGCTTCCTCCTCTCACCTTTTCCTCTCTTCAGGCGTTGCGTTTGATCGTACTCTTTCACGACTCGGACATGGGAAAGGCTATTATGACCGTTTCATCTCTTCGTATATAGCCAGTGGAAGGAAAAAACCTCTTCTTGGTAAGTTTTAATTCGCCCTTATATATGTTTTTTTTGAACGTATTTATTCCCTTGGGAAATATATACAGTAGGACTCAGCTTGCGTGAACAGCTGCAGGTTACACCGGTCCCAATTGATGAATCTGATTGGAAATTGGATATGTTAGTTACGCCGGATGAGGTCATTGGGGGTGTACAGTAAATAAATATAGAAGAACAAGTAGCTAGTCCGGAGTACTTTAACTGAGGCAGCGTGAGATTTGCCTAAGAAAATATTCGACGTTGGAGGACTCAGAGAGGAGACTGTATTTTGATTAATTAGACTTGGTGGTGCTACCATGTGCTGCGACTGCGGCTATTGGTAGCATTAAAGCAAACAGTTGTTCTTTCGTCGCTCCACATCAAAGATCTATTTTGTACAACATAAGACACATTTATCCTTAAGCACTGGGCGTATGTATTCTCTCTAGAAAACATGGGTGGTTCGTAATTGAAATAATACACAGGAGCACAGTAAGGCAATGATCTAAGATGGAGAATGGTAGGAGGCTCAACAAATTGTCATTGAGCCTCGAAGGAAATGGGGATAAACCCGTTCTTAATCTGAATAAATGATTGACGGGGCTGGTGCGGTTTCTTGGTTCGCTGATAATCAAATTCTAGGCGAAGAACGGAGAAAAATGTGAAACAAGTTCCAAGTGGCGTGGATGATAATACCACCCTCGCCACGCTATCACTGTCAGAAAATATGCAAGCGAGCACTGAGCCGCGAGGTTTGTATCATTCTTATGAGAGCATGACGATACAGCGAGGCAGGACGGATTATGACGATGGCCATGATGTGGAAGTCCAGCCTTTCCTGGGCGTGAATAAGGCGGCCGCAGTCATAAGCATCAAGTGATAATCCCACCGGGGTCATTGCTCAGCACCTTGGGAAGAATGAATACGCGCTCCTGATCTTGAAATTCGAGGTCCGTGACCTAAGTTATGAGTTCATTCACCTTACAAGAGGCCATTTGGTTTAAGAGACGACACAACAAGCAGAAGTTGAACCAAACCTACGATGGAATAAGGCTCGAGAATCGAGGGACACCTTCCCGGCGGATACCTTGGGGAAGATAACACCTTTATGAACCTTCTCTTTTGCTCAATACCACTCTGATTGCGGGAGGGATAATTTGAAAATTACAAACCCAGTGTCAGGTCCATCAGGGCACAACATAACTCGATGCGCTTTGGCGTGTGGCAAATATAAGTCTCCTGGAAAAGTAACAGTCGTTGAGCTTGCAGAAAAAAATTGCTTAGGTAGGTATATACCAAGAAATGGTGATAATACACCATGAGCGCCAGAATCATATGACCCTGAAGAGCCGTCAGCGTTGATCATCTTGATCGACAGCTGAGAGGTTGTCACGATCTGCACAGTCTGGGTGTAAATGATTTACCATCGTCGTGAAATGACTAGTACTTACTGTCAAATGTCCCGAAGCGCACGCTTGAGAAAACGTTTCTTTAACCTTTTCGTAAAGTGGCTTCATTTGCGAAATGCCCAGTTCTGCATTTTGAAAGGGAAAATAGAATGAATTAAAGACTACCAATGAGATCTGGGGGGAATGAGTGTGAACGATAGAATTGGATCGAGGAATTATTTGCTCACTTTTGGATGAGACTTAAGGAGCGATGCAAGTTGATGCAAGAATAGCATAAGCTCGGGAAGGGTATGGATCTTGGTGTAATGTATCCGTTGCTTGAAGTTTGGTGGCAAATTTGTAAATCCTAAAGGAATCTGATTATTTGATCAGCCAGTTGAGAACGACATGCTTCACTTTTTAGAAACCTGATTAAAGTTGCAGGGCTCGTCATGTTTTGGCAATCTCAAATGATGAAACATGAGTTTATACCGATTGCGAAGGTGGGGGCTATTGAGTAGATGACTTACCGATGAACATAACCTCCTCATTAACCTCAAGAAAAGCAGCCACAATATTCATCAAGAGTTGTTCTTTAGCACATCCTGGAGGTCCAGATATTTCAGTTATATGACCACGGGATATACCGCCTTCAAGTGCTTTATCGAGGGTGCTGCATTTCGTAGATACTTTGTGGGAATGTCGAACCATGACTGCAGCAGATTGTGTCATGGGGAGTGTTAAAGCAGGTGTTTGTGACATTTGGCATCGATCAATAAGAGCTCGAGCATCGGCTATTGGGATGTTGATATCTAAGAAAGAGTTTCCGAACTGTGAAATTACGCCAGGTGGTTCAGAGTATATATATGTCTTGCCTTTGGCCAGTCCTTCCGCCGTGGCAGATGTTAAATCGCGTAGGTTTTCGTAACCGTTACGCGTCAAAGCTGCGAGAACCTCTTTTTGAAGTCCTAACGAAAGCAATGAACGACTTGAGGACATAGTAGCTGGTGAAGGATGATTCCGTCTCCGCAAGGCTGTAGATGATATTTGGATGCTTATGTGGGGCCTCAAGTAACGAGAGTAGAGGGAGATAGTAGATTTCAAAGATGAATCGTTAGTGTCAGTAGAAGGTAAGTACAGCTATGTCCAGCGGACTCCGGACGCCTAAGTAGTAGTACGACTGGAAGGGAACATGCAGATCACGTGGATGAACCGCCTGCCGTGAGAAGATTTTAACTACTTTAAATTGTGAGAACAAAATCTTGCTGGTTGTTCTTGCTTTCTTACCATTCTGTGTTTGCATTTCTTGCTTATTACCGCACCCGCTCGCTCAAAAGCCACTCTATTTCTTGCTTAACGCTTCCGACTAAAAGCGATCCCTCCAAAAACGCGGTTTTTGAATGTCAATCCAACTTGTAAAGTACAATGTCGGGCGAGGGATGCCCGCCAACGCTACGCTTGGCCCGGTTGGGTCATCCTTTGCGGCAGACGCTGGCGCCTTGTTCAATTTCGATAATAAACGCATCACCAATACTATAAGCATCGAAAATATCCCTGATCATGGTGAGTTAGCATCTACCTATCTAAGGCGAACCTTGACATTATATGTATAGTCAACAGACGTGAATTAGCTGCGCTTTTTGATAGACTTACAGGCAAGTGTCGTTATTATTGCATGTAGCATCTGCTCATTTCTATTGAATTAGGTGAAATCCGCAGCTTTCAAGATATCAGAGATGCAACATCGGCAAGGCTCGAGATTACTTTCTTGGACGCTGACGCCGCAGCGTACGTGTCGATTTAGCTGTTAGTAAAGCAGCGATCATTCTAATGTGCTCTGTCCTATAGAAAAGCCCTTTGGTTGAATGGATATGTCATCGCCGGCTGTGCCTTGTAAGTGACGATGCGAGACAGCATATATGCAGCTTCAGTCTGCAATTGCGAAGTATATGTGTGTTATTTTGTGGATGTTTGTAACGCAGGTTTCCGTCTTGATATCTCTTCGCATCTTCCGTTTATAAGAATCGAACACTTATTCTCTTTTTCAAGATCGGTAACCCCAGTGACAACTCCCTCAACTTCAAGCCGGCCCATCAAACAATCAAAGGACGATCGGAGGAATCTATATGTACTTGGACTCCCTTTTGCTCTCACCAAGCCAGTCCTATCGTTCTATTTTGTCATATAAAAAGTCTGATCTTACGCCGATCTTAGAAATGAATTCGGTGGTCTGTTTTCTCAGTACGGCACCGTTGTACACTCTGTTATCCTGGCAACTGTTGATAATTCTTCACGGCGTCGTGGGTTTGTCGTCATGTCCGCACATGAAGATGCTAAGCGAGCAATGGCGGCTTTGACTCGAACACAGGTCAAGTGAGTGATAGATTCATGCCTATCGATCCTTATTCACAATATCGCATAGGGGACATACCATAGACGTCTCGTGGGCTGTTGTACAACGCTCTCAAGGTCCTATCTGAAAGCCTAGAAAGAGTGATCTGACTCACCCATTTACTCATCTTTAGGTTTTCTGGACGGAGGCGACCGTGCGATGCTCCTCGATTCACGCTCTCGTTTGCCTAGTCCTAGCCCCAAGCTTGCTGTTGGACCTGCTCTGGCTTCTTCCGATACCTCTGGGTCTTCTTTGGGATCTCACGACTCTGGTTCTGCGTCTCTTGCAACTTGCTCTGTTCCTACAGCGTCTTTGCTCGTGACAAATTTGCCAACTCTTTTGTTCTCCCAGGCTCAGGATCTCCATCCTCTATTCTTCCCCTTTGGTCACATTGAGAAACTTGAGATCGTCCAAGTTTCTCCTTTGGGTACTATGTCTGTTGTCGTTCAATATTCAGCGGCGCATGTCGCTCAGGAAGCGAAAGAGACACTCAGTGGTCAGCGTTATGGAAGCTATCAAATCGAAGCTCGCTATGTCAAACCTATCGCACCCAATCACATGGATTTACCTACTTCTGGGTTGGTGACTGTGGATAGAAAGACGGACTATACAGTGTTTACTCCTGGTGACTTCTTAGGTCAGCCCCGTGCCGCGCTGGACGACCAAGCAGGTCGTTGTGATACTGGAAGCCTTGCACACTCTAGTCAACTCGGATTCGCCACTGGTTCTTTCTTTAATCGTAAATCACTTGCTACTTCTCTGCCGAGACAGTCGCCTCCTCCTATGCTACCGTCAGTTTTTCCCGGTAATGTCCAAGACTACAATAGTAGTCGCCTGTCCTCTATTGACTCCAGGTTCGTTTATCGTTTATTTTGTACATTTCTCCTACCCAAGCATCTCATTTTCTGTAGGTGGAGCACCGATGAAAGATATGGACTTCAATTACACCAACATCAATTCGCTCTGCCGAATCAGATGCACTACAACGCTGTCTATCAGAGCTCTGCTGCTTGAGTGTTTCCTCAGACTTTTGGGCAGACTCGCCTCTTGAAATGCTGCGACTTCCTTGCTTCAGCGATCCTCCCTTTCCTGTTCTGTCTCATGTTTTCTCGATTCAGTGTTATTTCTTGATTTTTATTCCGCGTTTGCTTGCAGTTTTATCGTTACGTGCTTCCAGGTTGCTGCATTAGATTAGCTTGGACAAATTCTTAGACTTTAGAACCACAATATCTTTATCAGACACCGATTTCCATTGCGATAAATCCATCCTCTTCAAAATTTGATTATGGTCATTGATTAGCGAAGCTTTTATGTAACTCAAACTCCATAAAAGATTGGAAGTTGCCTCGAAAATGGATTTCTCGCTGTGTTTTTCCGAACCATTTGTCACACGCGTCCACAGTCGGTGTGACGTGGGACCGATTTCGGCCTGGACCTGTGACATGGGACTGGCCGAATCAATCGAAATGGTACAGTCTATGCCAATAGAAAACGTATCAATCTACGAATTGAAGTACTTCCTGGCGCTTGAGGCTTTTCCATATGAAACTTGTCAAGTACCTAAGTCAGAGCACTAACCCCAGGCCTGAGGTGGTTTGGGCATTGCCCATCAAGTTGTTGCGATTGTCCAAAGGGCAACAAGGGGGTGCCGGGATCGAAATGCTGGACCGGGGGTACGTAGGTTGGTCCGGCTGCAGGCTGCTTAAAAAAAAATATGACCCTCTCAGGAACAGGTCTTCCAAATAGTGATTTTGCACGATTAGTAGGGTTACCAAAGTTCAGTTCAGTTCAGTTCTTCACCTCCTCAGCCTGAACTGAACTGAACTGTTTACATATGGTCCTGAACTGAACTGAACCATTTAAGAACTGGTTTGAACTGAACTGAACTGAAGAACCATTATAAAATCTGAAATTTTACCTTTTTCTGAAAATTTATTGTACAAAGACCTTCCTTAGCCCTTAGCCACTTGATTTCCACTCATATATGATCTCAGTACTCCTTTAGAACACAGAAAACCATTGATTTATATTTATTTTCCTAAATAGGCAGTACCAATCTATGCTGACATAATAACATCACCATCACCTCCTTCCTTAGCCATTATTTCATGCTCAAAAGGACTGCCAAACCATTCCAATGTTTATAAATTACTGAAGGATCACTTTCCAGAAAATGTTAAGTCAAAAGAAGAGAATTGCCTGGCCTTCTAGGACCTAATGGTTCAGCAGTTCAGTTCAGTTCAAACTGCATGAACCATAAATCTCTAAATGCCTGAACCTGAACTGAACTGAACTGATAATTCAGTTCAGTTCAGTTCAGTTCAGTTCAGTTCAGGTTCATTAGTCAGTTCAGAACTGAACTTTGGTAACCCTAACAATTAGAGCCTGATAGACAGTGATAGTGATTATTGAAAATATTTGGATGAGGTTTTCTAAGGTTACCAAGCACAGAAGATGAGAATATAATTGATTTGATTTAAGTGTCATGTCTTAAGCATAATATTACCAACATGAAACTCAATGGCCTCTAATACGGTATCGTGCACCAATACTGATTGGTAGCGTGAGAACAAAGCTTAAAAGTTGCCATCATGAAAATAAGCGGACTTTGAATTCACTTACCTATTTTGGAAGCGGCCCTGAATCGCGTTCCTGGTCAACAAAATCATTCATTCCACGTTATCGTCCTCATCGCTCATCATATCTTCAATGTCTTCTACTATGCTATCTATCATTTACACCATCGACATGCTCCTGAACATCTACCATCCGTTTGTCCCCTGGCTAGCGATACAACAAAGCGATCAATCTACTATTCGCATCGGTCATCGGCTCGTGTTTGATCGCATCTATGGCCCATCATTTCAAGAACAGCCCATCTATGGACGCATCAGTTACATCTCCCATTATGTCAAAGGCTTTGTCATTGTTGTTGTGGCTATGGACCCACAAGTGTTCTCCTCAGCTATCTATCTTGCCATACCTCGCTCTTGGATCGCACTCAGTCCCCTATCCTCAATGATCTATCTCTTATCTTATCATTCACTGCCAAAACCATCATTCACGTGGTATCTGAAGCCTTCCCACCCTCTTTATGACAATTTAGGAAGTCCAGGAGGATCACAACTAAGCAGGAATTGCAGATGAATCAGCAGCAGAGGATTATTCTCGCAGAGTGTCAAGTGTTATCAAGGCTGCACGACATGGGATCATGGGCAAGTAGTGTTTTCTCGGGAACAAGGCTGCGCCTTTCAAGTGTTGACTCAGGACCTTTCATATTTTTGACATGACCACACGCCTTTGGAGTTGATATATTTTTGCTATTGGACTATGTACACTGCCTTCTCTTCTTTTCTCTCACACTTTGACAATTTTACAGATTCTTTTACTGTTCCTTTTCTTTTCCATTGTTCTTTTCTTCTCGCAGCTGTCCTCTCTTCATCATTCTTCCTTTGACAGCGCGTACTTCTTTCTTTTATTTTTGTTTTACATAGCCTCATCCTTAGGTATAAATACTGCTCTTTTGTACCAGGATAGGTAGTTCATCTCAATTCATTCTTACTCCCCACAGTCATCATCTCAGTGGAATTCCAGTGAATTCCTTCCTTAAGTTCGCTTTTTCTGCCTTTAACTGTCAATCTATCCCCACTGTCAATTACTATAGTCTTGCTGAAGACTCCCTCTTATTCTTCCTCATCCTCTTCCTTAACCCCTCTGAGTTCGCTTTTTCAGTCCTTTACTGTCAACCCACTGTCAACTGCTATAGTCTTACTGAAGACTCTTCCTCATTCATCCTCATCCTTCTCATCTCTATTCTCACCCCCTACCTCTGTGTAATACAAGTCTAAGGTTATACCTTCCCTAAACGAACAACAGGGAGGCTTTTGACTTAAAGACTAGTCCATTGCTCTCTGGTTGGTGTTTATATACAACAACAACGATTTATAACGGTAGGGTATACACTATTGAAATATAACTTGCAAATATGCTACAAAACCCATAAGCGCCCAATATGGAAACACCATCGTTTCCGCCAGTACGTATAATAGTGTACTTTACAGTCCCCCACGTTGTCCGGACTCCACTAAAATTCTGGTAAAATTCCGGTGAGAGTCCGGTGAGAGTCTGGTTGGAGTCCGGTCAGAGTCCGGTGAAAGTAGAAAAATGCCTGGACTGTATGTCTGGTCACAGTCCGGCGGACTTCCACCGGACATCCGCCGGACTTTTGATGGAATTTAGGGTTATATTTAGATTTAGAGGTTAGGCTTAGGGTTATATTTAGATTTAGGGCTTAGGCTTAGGGCTTAGGATTAATATTTAGGGATGGGGATATTTTCTGTCCGCGCGGTAGCGCGTTCTTAGGTTAGGAGGGTTAGGAGGGGATACAGGCATATTTTGTACTTCCACCGGACTTCCGCCGGACTCTCACCGGACTCTGACCGGACTTTTCTGGAGTCCGCTGGAGTCTGCCGGACTTCCACCGGACTCCGGTCAGTCCGGCGGAATTCCGGCCGGACAATGTGGGGGAGTGTAAAGACCTCGTATAATATCACCTTTATGATTACCGATATCTCATTCGCAATGGCCTGCGGTGCATTCCACACCGCTGCCAATATATTTTCTATTTCATGAGCATTATGCTTGTATTTTCCTATCCTTTTCTGTTGTGTTTTATTGTATATTCACAGTCTAACTATTAGCAGGCACAAACAGAATGTGCCTGCTTATTTCGTATATAAACCTTGTAGTCGATACGAGCTCACCCAGTCATTTGCGCAGCAAACAACTGAGTTTTGTACTCTAGAAATCCAACATACACTGGCACATTTCTAACTAATCACTCATCATACTATCTTTTAGTCAGGTGTTCCACCACCTCCAGTCATCGATGCAGAAGGATTCACTGTTTGTCCAGACTGCTGCACACATGTAAAATGCAGTCCAGGAGGTTTTGTTAACCTTGAAAAACGGCACTGTGGAACAGCTACCTGCAAGCAAGCTCAAATCTTATTACGTAAAATTACTATATTTAGACTTGTGCCTGATTATGTATGTTGCATCAGTAGTTTAGCAAATAGCTTTTTTCCGCTTGTACAAGGGAAAAAAGTGGCAAAAAGGGACAAAAGCGGCAGGTTCAAAAAGCCACGTGCCTAATTCAAAAAAGCTGGCTACTTTTTACGTTGCTCAAGGGAAAGGAAAAGCAGAAAAGCTACAGAAAGTGACAGAAAGCTAGGAAAAGCAAAGTATGTATCTATATAATTCTGCTGACAAGTATTATGAGTATTAAATGCAGGATCAAGCACAAGATTTGACTGGGCTACAAAAATTGAAGACACAAGCACGATCATTGTCCAAGATAGACAAATCGGCGTCAAGTGTATTGTCATCGCTGTCCTCGGAATGTCCCAAACAGGCCGCCACCAATTCTTTCCAGCGAGTTTCTGGGACACCTTTCTTTCCTTTGAAACCGTCGTAGTATGTATCAACCTGTGATCCCCAAAACTCCTTCGAGAATTCCTTCACCTTAGTGGATGGCTTGGAAAGATGTTTGACAGCACGCTCAAGCTGGAATACAAGCCTGTGAGAAACAGCCTGAGATCTATCATTACTTGGGCTGTACTTACCGCTCCCATGATCAACGCGACAAGACCTTTTGGATATCCATTGTCCGAGACTGAGCCAGCCCTGAGGCTAAGAAGAGGGGCAGCAAGGTTGATGATGAAAGGGCTGAGCAAGCGACCTCCAGGAAACTGTATCTATCAGAGCTATACTTCTTTGGGGCAGAAATATTAGCTTACTTCATATGCCAGATCTTTCTGGTCAATTGGCGAACCCATTGGCGATGGCTCCTTGAAAAAAGTGGACCATCTGTGACACATAGAGCCCACCGAAGCCAGTGCTTGGCTGCTTGCTCATCTTTGAAAGTGTCGAGCTGCTTTTTCACAAGGTTGATGGCATTGGAACCGATATTGGACTGTTTCTCGTTGACATGATTATACACCTAGACAGAAAAGAGAATCAAAATTGTGATAATAGAACAGAAAAAATGGCTCAGCAATAAATAGATAGCATCTGACGAGGTAATTGTATACTCAATGTTGGGGTAAACCTCTTCGATGATGACCTGCAGCAAGGCAACAAATCAATCGCTTCCATGATAGAAGGCATCAAATGGCTTATCAGAGCTGAAGAATTTGTCATAAAGTGTTGGAAGGAAGCTGCCCCGCCACTCTGCTTCTGTGAATTCTAGGAGATGAGACATTTGGACATTATTACCATTCAAGCATTGAGGCTTTGACTTCACGGTGACTGTGGTCTTGACTACAGAGCCTTTCTTGGACATTTGTGCTTTGACTGGCATGGAATCTTCCTTATGCTTCTCTGTCTTGACGTGAACCAGGGGTGGGATCTTCACTGCAACCATTTTTGCAGCTGCACGAGGAGCATACTCCTCCTCAATAGACACAAGCTTGATTGACTCCATATCAGAAATTTTATAAATTTGTAGAGAAGGTACTTGCCTCATTTCGGAGTGAGAGGTCTCATTTGGCTTGCTGAGCACCCTTCGTCAGCTCTTCTTCGGTGAGTGTGTGAGGTCCAGGCTTCGATGAGGGAGGGAACAGATTGACACCTTCTGCATCAGAATCTTCGAGTCCACCGGCCAAAATCTGGACATGCATTTGCTTTTTCACAGGTTCCTTGATCAAATCGGCCTCCAAGTTCCAATCTGGGAGAAGCCCGGATGCAAAAGTGACCTTTTGGGATGTCCTGTTATCTTATCAATCAATGTCATTTGTAAACGCCAGGCTGTGACTCACTTCTTCCCACCTTTCCCTTTCTTCTTACCACTGTCTACTTGTGCTTTGAGCGCTTTGATCTGCTGTTGAAGCGCTTTGTTCGTCTCCTGTTAGGCAAGGTGAGTACTTTGGTAGCCTGAATTCAACTTGGAAATCTGACCTTCAGTGTCAGTGCATCTTCAGCCCCACCATCCAATTCAGATTCAGAATCCTCGATGGCTGCATACCCTATGAACTCCTCACCACTTTCATCCTCAATCTCGGCAAAGGTCCTGATGGTTCGGATGGCAGTTTCAGCCCTGTCAATGTCCTTGTCGATGTCCATCTTTGCCATTATGTGATGATTCTCCTTGGTAAGTTCTTCTTGTCGTTTCTTTTCCGCTTCTGCCTTAGCCTTATCGGCGGCTATCTCTTCCCTAGTTCGTCGTTTCCGTTTCTGAGGCCCTGCAGGCTTTGCGATGTGAGCTTGATCTGAGTGTTGTACTTGAGCCTCAGGTTTGGGTTGCTTTGGCTCCTTCCTTGTCCTTGTTGTCCTGGTGGTGACCACTTGGTCAGGTTCACTGGTTGGTGGGTTGTCAGCTTTGACCTGCTGTTTAGACTTGCTGACAGCTGTCTTAGCTTTCTTGCCTGGTGGAGGCTGTGCCACCTCTACAACATTGAGGGTATCCACCTCAAGAGACCGCTTGCCCTTCGTGGCACCAGCTTTCTGCGTTGTGAGGGGAATGTCATGGGTACGAGCCATTTTTGTGGTTCAGGTTTGGATAGGATTCAAAATGGGGTTGACCTCAAAGTAAGCGCGGCTTAACTCTAAGATGTGGGTTGAGAAGCTAATGTGGATATTAGTTTTGAGATGAAGTTGGAAGGCTTGTTGTGTTAGGGTGGAGATGTGTTAGTCTCTGTTTGTTTGGTTGGGGAAGAGGTGTTAGCTTGGGGCTGACACATTTTATTTGGTCAGGCATGGATCTTGGTCAAAATCCCCAAAGTTGTGTGTTTTCCTTGTTTGTTTGTAACCTTTAGATGTATTGATATTTACCAAGTCAGACTCCCCACAATACATCTCCCTTCTTGACCAATTTCTCCCATGCCTGAAGATTTCCCTTGCACTCATCCTGGCTGCCATCGCACCTTTAAGCGACCCAGCAACCGAACACAACATTATAACACTCATCATTGCCTGCTGTTCCCTGACTCTGAACCTGATCCAGCTCATGAATTCCACATCAAATATCACCTGAAGCTAAATGGTATGTACCCATCCCATTTTGTGGAAGACTCTCTGCTGATTGCACTTTACAGCTTTGCCCTGCAACAAGGATGGGAATTTTCTACCTGCACATACTCGACCACCACCTCTTGATGCACCCGATGCAACCGAAGACAATATGTACCACCCTTTTGAAGATTGACTTGCATTTGACTGGGCCTACTACCACTTTGCAGAGCTTCAGTCATCCAAGCGTGAAATCAACAAGGGCTTGAACCTTTGGCTTGCCACAAGTTTAAAAGCGGGCGATGACACGCTATAAATTGTTGTTTGTGTTGTATATAAACACCAACCAGAGAGCAATGGACTAGTCTTTAAGTCAAAAGCCTCCCTGTTGTTTGTTTAGGGAAGGTATAACCTTAGACTTGTAACACACAGAGGTAGGGGGTGAGAATAGAGATAAGGAGGATGAGGATGAATGAGAAAGAGTCTTCAGTAAGACTATAGCAGTTGACAGTGGGTTGACAGTAAGGGACTGAAAAAGCGAACTTAGAGGGGTTAAGGAAGAGGATGAGGAAGAATAAGAGGGAGTCTTCAGCAAGACTTTAGCAGTAGACAGTATGGATTGACAGTAAAGGGATAAAAAAAGCGAACTTGAGGGAGGAATTCACTGGAATTCCACTGAGAGGATGACTGTGGGGAGTAAGAATGAATTGAGATAAACTACCTATCCTGGTAAATGGACTAGTCTTTAAGTCAAAAGCCTCCCTGTTGTTCGTTTAGGGAAGGTATAACCTTAGACTTGTATCACACAGAGGTAGGGGGTGAGAATAGAGATGAGAAGGATGAGGATGAATGAGGAAGAGCCTTCAGTAAGACTATAGCAGTTGACAGTGGGTTGACAGTAAAGGACTGAAAAAGCGAACTCAGAGGGGTTAAGGAAGAGGATGAGGAAGAATAAGAGGGAGTCTTCAGCAAGACTATAGTAATTGACAGTGGGGATAGATTGACAGTTAAAGGCAGAAAAAGCGAACTTGAGGAAGGAATTCACTGGAATTCCACTGAGATGATGACTGTGGGGAGTAAGAATGAATTGAGATGAACTACCTATCCTGGTACAAAAGAGCAGTATTTATACCTAAGGATGAGGCTATGTAAAACAAAAATAAAAGAAAGAAGTATGCGCTGTCAAAGGAAGAATGATGAAGAGAGGACAGCTGTGAGAAGAAAAGAACAATGGAAAAGAAAAGGAACAGTAAAAGAATCTGTAAAATTGTCAAAGTGTGAGAGAAAAGAAGAGAAGGCAGTGTACATAGTCCAATAGCAAAAATATATCAACTCCATAGGCGTGTGGTCATGTCAAAAATATGAAAGGTCCTGAGTCAACACTTGAAAGGCGCAGCCTTGTTCCCGAGAAAACCCTACTTGCCCATGATCCCATGTCGTGCAGCCTTGATAACACTTGACACACTGCGAGAATAATCCTCTGCTGCTGATTCATCTGCAATTCCTGCTTAGTCGTGATCCTCCTGGACTTCCTAAATTGTCATAAAGAGGGTGGGAAGGATTCAGGTACCGCATGAATGTTGGTTTGGCAGTGAATGATAAGATAAGAGGTAGATAATTGAGGATAGAGGACTGAGTGTGATCCAGGAGTGAGGTATGGCAAGATAGATAGCTGAGGTGAAGACTTGTGGGTCCATAGCCACAACAACAATGACAAAGCCTTTGACATAATGGGAGATGTAGCTGATGCGTCCATAAACGGGCCGTTCTTGAAATGATGGGCCATAGATGCAATCAAACGCGAGCCAATGACTGATGTGAATAGTAGATTGATCACTTTGTTGAATTGCTAGCCAAGGAATGAATGGATGGTAGATATTAAGGAGCATGTTGATGGTGTAAATGATGGATAGGGGTGCTTCCAAAATAGGTAAGTGAATTCAAAGTCCGCTTATTTTCATGATGGCAACTTTTAAGCTTTGTTCTCATGCTACCAATCAGTATTGGTGCACGATACCGGTCAGTGTCAATCAGGCTGCTACAGAGGTCATGACCATGGATGCAGACACAGTGTCCCCTCCAAATTCTGTACTACTAGTAGTTTTAGCATCCATGGCTCTTGCCCCCAGGCAACTTGGTTTTTGTATTAGCCCAGGACCAGAAACTCCATCCATGGTCAGCATCTGTGTTGTGTTCACAACCATTGTTATTAATGGCTTCTCATTTAGCATATGACTCCAAACATCCATAGTCCAGTGTCTGCCTTCCAGGTTGCTCACAATGTACGCCTCCACTATTCAACAATTAACATGACCAATAGTGTAAGCATCATTCCATCTGTACAAAAACCAATCTGTGTACTGACAGTTCTATCATCATGTCAGATGACTCAGATACACATGCATGCACCATTCACTGCTGATGGGGATGAACAAGCAAACTGTTAGGGCAACTGCAATGCCAACTTAGTCAAGCTAGCAGGGGATCCAAAGTTAATAATATTTCAGAAGAGATATCTACAAGTGACTCACCTAGCAGGGGATCCAAAGAGGAAAGGATGGGGATCCCTGCTAGGCTAAGGGGTATTTAAGTACTAAAATGGACATAATGGAGATATAAAATAAATAAAGGAATGATACAATAATAATTAAAGGAATGATACAATAATAATTAATTAATTAATTAAGAAGTGGTGTGATGTGAAAAATAAAAATAAAAGACAGAGTGAACCGGAGGATTGGAGTCGGAATGGAGTTATGGAGTTATGGAGTAAACTGGTGATGGAAGCGGAGTCGGACAGAAGGATGGAGGTTGTTGGAAAGGCGGGATGTATAGTCCTGAGGTTGAGGTTTGGTTTGAAATCAGGTGTCCCCTAACACAAACCCTCAAGTCATAGTGGGCAATATAATCTTTGGATTTGGATTATCTGTGCTGAATGCTAGTTCATAGGATGTACTACATGAGAAGCTCTTGCCATGTGCTCAGTTTGCGGAATATGATGCAGCAATTCCATGCAACAGATGTACAGAGAACACTTGCAAGGCCATCCTTAATTCACTGTGAGTATGGGCCAGTGATGATACAAACACAAAGGTATACCAGCTCAATGGGATGGCTAGAACTGGCAAAACAACAATTGCTTACTCTTTCAGTGAAATCCTCAGTGAAATGGGTTCCCTTGGTGGTACCTTCTTCTGTTCTCATCTCTGGGCTGATACCAGTGATGTTCATTGCATCCATCCCCACTATCTCCCTTCAGTTGGCCAAGTATCTCCCTTCTCTTCCCCAACTGATCTTGGATGTAGTAGGTGCTGGTCAGAGTCTTGACTGCACATCTTGGAGGATTAGCAAATAATTCCTGAATTTCATGGTCAGACCACTGACTGCATATGTTAAGTACAAGAACTCTGTTCTGGAGTTTCAGATGGAGTAATGGAACGGAGTCACGGAAAGGATAGGACTTAGCCTCAGCTTATGTGCTGTGCTACCCAGAACCTTTGTGTCCTAGATTTTGGAGTAAGACGGAGCAGAGCGGAACCAGAAGTTGCAAAGAACTTAAAGGAAGACCAAGAGAGGGAAACTAAGTCAATATTCAAACTGAGGAAAACATACAAGTTTCGAGTACTTAAATATAAAAGGAATAGCATCTGAAATATAAAATATAAATATAAATGCTGTGTTCTGCTCCTGGAAAGGTCCTGCATTCTTGGGGTGAATAATCCATAGCTGGTGTGCTGACTGATAGTGGAAAAGTGATGACAAAGAAATAGTTGTTATGGTGAAGGTGTGGTAATGGGTTTGGAGTATCGTCGGAAGAGTCCAGAATGATATGGAGAAGTCTCGGAGTTGGACGTAGGAGGAGTAGAACCAGAAACAAGGGAAAGTACTGGAATGGAGTATGGACTACTGGAAACAACTCCGACAGAGTCGGACCAGAGTAATGTATGACGGAATGTAACAGCATATAAGGAAAGTATCAGAGGAGGAATAGTCCCAGTTATTGTTCTTGATGCCCTGGATGAGGTCTTTACACTCCCCCACATTGTCCGGCCGGAATTCCGCCGGACTGACCGGAGTCCGGCGGACTCCAGAAAAGTCCGGTCAGAGTCCGGTGAGAGTCCGGTGGAAGTCCGGTGGAAGTACAAAATATGCCTGTATCCCCTCCTAACCCTCCTAACCTAAGAATGCGCTACCGCGCTATAAATCATTGTTGTTGTTGTATATAAACACCAACCAGAGAGCAGTGGACCAGACCTTAGGTCAAGAGACTCCCTGTTGTTCGTTTAGGGAAGGTATAACCTTGACTTTTAACACACAGAGGTAAGGGGAAAGAATAGAGAAGAGAAGGAGGAGGATGAAGGTCTTGGAAGATGAATGAGGTATAAGACGAGGATGAGGATGAGCAAGAGAGAGTCTTCAGTAAGACTATAGCGGTTGAGGGATAGGGGATAGATTGACAGTAAGGGGCAAGAAAAGCGAACTTAAGGGAGGAATTCACTGGAATTCCACTGAGATGATGAAAGTGGGGGGTAAGAATGAATTGAACTGAACTACCTATCCTGGTACAAAAGAGCAGTATTTATACCCTAAGGATGAGGCTATGTAAAACAATAAAAAAAGAAAGAAGTACACGCTGTCAAAGGAAGAAAGATAAAGAGAGGACAGCTGCGAGAAGAAAAGAACAATGGAAAAGAAAAAGGAACAATAAAAAAATCTGTAAAATGTCAAAGTGCGAGAGAAAAGAAAAAAAGGCAGTGTACATAGTCCAATAGCAAAAATATATCAACTCCATAGGCGTGTGGTCATGTCAAAAATGTGAAAGGTCCTGAGTCAACACTTGAAAGGCGCAGCCTTGTTCCCGAGAAAAACACTACTTGCCCATGGTCCCATGTCGCGCAGCCTTGATAACACTTGACACACTGCGAGAATAAACCTCTGCTGCTGATTCATCTGCAATTCCTGCTTAGTCGTGATCCTCCTGGACTTCCTAAATTGTCATAAAGAGGGTGGGAAGGCTTCAGGTACCGCGTGAATGATGGTTTTGGCAGTGAATGATAAGATAAGAGGTAGATGAGTGAGGATAGGGGACTGAGTGAGATCCAGGAGCGAGGTATGGCAAGATAGATAGCTGAGGAGAAGACTTGTGGGTCCATAGCCACAACAACAATGACAAAGCCTTTGACATAATGGGAGATGTAGCTGATGCGTCCATAAACGGGCCGTTCTTGAAATGATGGGCCACCAAAGATACAATCAAACACGAGCCGATGACCAATGCAAATAGTAGATTGATCGCTTTGTTGTATCACTAGCCAAGGGACAAACGGATGGTAGATGTTAAGCAGCATGTCAATAGTGTAAATGATAGACAACATAGTGGAAGACATTGAGGATATGATGAGCGATGAGGATGTTATCGTTGAACGAATGGTTTTGTTGACCAGGAACGCGATTCAGGGCCGCTTCCAAAATAGGTATGGTAGCAGAATCAGGATCGGCGGATAGGACTGAAAATTGAATACCTATGGATTATTCAATTTTTCATAATATTATTCTTCAATTGAATCAAAAAGATCAATAAACCAACCATGAATTAATCTACAAATTGATAGTGTAAGGGTCAAAAGTGTTGACTACACTTGTTGATTAAACTGGAAATTGCAAAGTAATAAATGTTAAAGCAGCAGATAACTATGATCTGAATTGATCTATTTATCATACTGTAAAACAACACTACAAAAAGTTCAGACTCTAACCATACAAAATCCATAATGGTCAAATGAACTACTTGCAATCTAAAGTAACTATCAAAGTCTACAACTATGAAGGATTGTTATACAAGTCCTAAGGAAAATATCAGTAAACATCAAAAAAGTTCCTAATAATGAAGCATGTGATATCATGTGACATCATGTGACATCATGTGACACCATGTGATACCATGTGACACCATGTGACATTACGTGACATTTCGTAACATTTTTGTAACATTTTTGTAACATTTTGTCACATTTTGTGACATTATGAAACATATGACATCATAAAACAATGATCAGTCATCTAGAAACAAGACATGACATCATAAAACAATGATCAGTCATCTAGAAACAAGACATGACATCATAAAACAAGGATTTATCATCCAAAAACAAGACATGACATCATAAAACAAAACATGACATCATAAAATAGCATCAGTAATCATAAAACATAGACATGACATCACAGACTCTTACCTAATTTTGTTTCTCATTTATGTATAAAAGTAGCTAGAAAGCACCAGTAAAATTAGTGAATTTGCACTCTTCCTTTCTTTCCCAAGTTTCAGCGCTCTGAATTGGCACAAGTTAGAATTGGAATTACAAGTGGACTTGCTTTGCTTCACTCAGTTCAAAGGGTATTAAATCCTAAAGGGGCTTACCTTTGTTCTGTGTAAACCAAGAATATTAAATCCTTTAGGGACTTGTCTTGGAAGCAAGGATATTAAATCCTTTGTCAGAGTCTGAGGATAAAACCTTGTACTATAAAGCTGTCTCACAGTCTGCCTCAGGGACTTTAAATCATTTGTTGTGGATAGTCAAAGAATATTAAACCCTAAAGGGGCTTGTCTTTGTACTACCAAAATTGGTTATCATATAGACAAAGGATATTAAATCCTATAGGGACTTGCCTTTGTTCTATCAAAAAGCACTATATAATAGTCTAAGAAATTGGACTATAAACTTGTTATCAGAATCATAGTCTAGAGAAATTTGGACTTTAAACTTGAATCATAGTCTAGAACATTTGGACTTTAAAAGTGTATTGTTGTTTTATTCAAGAGTATACTGGTTATACTTTCAAGGAAACCCCAACTTGCACAAAAACAGAGTTTGTTGGTCATTAAAGTTACTGGTTTCTGGATTTGTTGTAGACAATTCCTAAAATAGTAATCCTTTAATTACCAAATAAAGCAAAACTCAATCACATCACCGCTTCCAAAATAGGTAAGCAAATTCAAAGTCCGCTTATTTTCATGATGGCGACTTTTAAGCTTTCTTCTCACACTACCAATCAGTATTGGTGTGCGACACCGCAATGGCGTCCGCTTTCCTCTTCTTCTGCTCCTCCTGCTGCCTCCATTGCAACTCCCACAGCTGCCGCTGCTCCTCCTCTTTCCTCCTCCTCTCCACCTCTACCCTTTGTTTCTCCGCCTCTACCCTCTGTCTCTCTGCTTCCACCTTCCGTCTCTCCTCCTCCTCTAGCCTCTGAGCTTCCTTGATCTCCGCTTCTTCCCGCCTCTCCTCCTCCTCCCGCTCTTTCCATCAACGCTCTTGTGCTTCTTTGAGCCTTGCTCGTTGTGAAGCAGGAGGAAGGGAGGGGCCGGTGTTGTTGTTGGTGCTCATAGTGTTTTACTTAGAGGATGGGTGATGTGGGAGTTAACCGAAGTAAAGAATCACCACCAGTCTCCGATGGTCTTTATACCACACCAACCTCGCACGGACCATCACATGGCCTCGAGAGTCTCGGCCTTGACAGGGAGGTACTGTTACATTCTGTCATACATTACTCCAGTCCAGCTCCGTCGGAGCTGTCTCCGGTAGTCCATACTCCGTACAGTGCTTTCCCTTATATCCCAAACTACTCTTCCTATGTTCAACTCCAAGACTTTTCCGTGTCATTCCGGTTCCTCCATCTATACTCCAAACCTGTTACCACTTCTTTGCCACTACCACTATTCTTTGTCATCATCCTTTCCACCATCAGTCAGCATACCCACCATGGATTATTCACCCAAGAATGCAGAACCTTTCCAGGAGCAGAACGCAGCACTTATATTTATATTCTATATTTCGGTTGCTATTCCTTTATTTATTTAAGTACTCGAAACTTGTATGTTTTCCTCAGTTTGAATATCAACTTTGTTTCCTCCTCTTGTTCGTCCTCTAAGTCACTGAGTTCTTCCGTCTTATTCCTTCTTCCTCCAGTTCCGAAATCAGGACACTTTAGGAGCTGGGCGGCACAGCACACATGCTGAGGCCAATGTCCTTTCCACATACTTGTTCTGGTTCTGTTCCGTCCGTTCCAGAATAACTCCAACATAACTTCCTTGTTTTAAACTTAACAGATAAGCACCTTGTGCAACGCTCCTTGCTCTGTTACCACGACCTTCCCCATTTTCCCATGCTCTGAGTAAGCATGAAAAATCTTGAGGACATAGGCTCAGAACATAGTAGTAACTATTCTATCACTTCTCCTATCTAAAAAGCCCCGAAAGAGTTCAAGGCATACTGCTATACCCCCAGAATGTCAAAAGCATCAACCGAAAGGATGACAAAGAAATCTGCACAGGTTATGACACGCAGTGGAGCCATGAGCACCCACCCCCAAACCAGGTCAAACACTGGACCCCCCAGCAACATCAATAGGTCGCCGTCTCTGGTCGAGCTGAATTTTGATCATCCAAGCCTGGTCAGCACAGCGAAAGACGGTCAAAGTTACCTCGAGACTCAACTCCTGCTAGTACCCGAAGGTGCCCCTGTCACACTGGCTAATCTGTCAGCAACCCTATTCCAGATCTCAGCTCTAGCTAAGATACCCAGAGAGGCAATCCAAGCGATATGTGCAGTCACCTGGCTCCTTGACAAAGTGGAAGGGGATGCTGTGGCGGCCACCGCATGAGAAGCAGTGAATGGGCAACTGGAATACCTGAATGAGGAGATAAGATCATTAACAGACCACCTTTGGACCACCATCAGCACGGAAGTAGGAAAACAGGTAGAAGCCTTGGCCTCCACAGCTAAGGCTATGGAGACCAGGATCAACCAACCAACTCCATACAAGGACGCAGTCCTAGGACAGGCCAGGGCCCTGGAGGGGATCAACCCAAGAGTCACAGCGTGGGTAGGCATCAGGACGAGGCAATTCATAATTGACTTTCCTAAGGACTCGTCCATGCAAAGTTGTAGTCAAGCAAAAGTACTCAGGTGGTTCAATGAAGCTATCTCAAAAGTGGAGGGAGAAGCAGAAGCAGAAGCACGGAAGATAAGGATGGTGGAGAAGCTGGCGAATATGGGATTCCTGGGGGAATTCCTACACAATGACGGTGCTAAGTGGTTTACTCAGCAAAGCCATGTTGACGCCTTTATTTCAGCACTAGGAGATGAAGGTCTGGGGGCTCAACTCAAGAAAAGGAACCACCCCATCATCACCTATTATGTCCCCTTGAACCTCGATGTGAACTCACTAGAACACATAGCAGAGATTGCGGAAGTCAACAACATTCCCAAGGGTGAACTCCTGGGTATATGATGGGTCAAACCACCAGCTCGACGGTCACCCTCCCAAACCTGCGGGCATCTTCTGCTCTTCATGGCTAGCCCAGACGCAGCAAACAGGGCAATGACTGGGGGTCTGGTAATATGCAACAAGCGAGTCTCGGTCTCAAAACACAGGAAGGAGCCAATTAGGTGCCTGAAGTGTCAAGGCTGGAACCACATAGCAACGGAATGCATATCCAACATGGACATCTGTGGTACCTGTGGCACCAGAGGTCATTGAACAAGCGCCTGCGCCAATGGCAATGTCACCCACTGCAGATCCTGCAATGCGGATGATCACACAAGCTGGTCCAGAGACTGTCCAACATTTATCAGGAAATGTAAGGAATACAATTTGAAGCACCCAGAAAACGACCTACCCTACTATCCTTCAACAGAGCTCTGGACCTGGGCCACAGGCCCCCCTCTGCCAGACGCTGACAGTAGATACAGACCAGAAGCCCCTCCTCCACACTTTGCTGCTCCCTCTCAGCGGCTCAGACAGCACCCCCTTCAGTTCAGCGCTCGGATGCCCGACAAGACAGGCACCCACCCTGGTACAGGAGTAAATAGCCAAGGTCAACGCATGCGAGAAAGAACACCCCAAGATCAACCCTTCTTCCCGCACTCACAGCTAAGCAATATTGACGATTTATACACAGGGGTATCACCCTTCGACACTGACACCCTACCCTGTACTTTACACTCCCCCACCTACTCCGTGCGGAGTCCGAGTAAAGTCTGAATGAAGTGCTAGGAGTCCAAATAAAGTCCAAATAAAGTCCAAGCTGTCTGAGTGAAGTCCGAGCTTCAAGAAATTCCTAGCTCTTCAAAGCCAAAAATTCCAAGTAAAGTCCAAGTAGTCCAAGTAGTCCAAGTAAAAAAAAGAAAGTTTCTAAGTCCTATTCCTGTGTGAGTCTGAGTGAAGTCCAAGTGAATTTTGTATGAGTCTGAGCAATATTTTCATAAATACCAGGACCTTAGCCAAGTAGGCATTTGTAGTATGAAACTATTATTTGTATTTATTACCTACTTACAATTCATTTACAAATAAAATAAAATAACTTAAATATCACTGTTCCATCTAATTATATCAATGTTACATGGATATGTATATACAATTTATTTGTTATTATTTCTGCACCTTCCTATCAGTATGTACATTTTATTTATTTTTATTTACTCAGTACCAGAATCTCTAAGTCAATTCCTACTAACTCATTGGGTTTCATATTATTTTCTAACTTTTCTAACATATTGATTAAAATTTTAAAATGACTTAATTACTCCCATTGTGAGGGGGTTGGTTACTAATATATTAGGATTACAAAAGTTGAAAATAAAATTTAACAAAAGGGATAGGTAGGGTGGTAAGATAGTGGAGATGGGTATGGGTATGTGAAATAGGTTCGAAATGGGTGGCTAATGTTCGAAACAGGCGCCAGGTGTTTGAAATGGGTGTTGGGTGCTCAAAACAGGTGCCAGGTGTTTGAAATGGGCGCCAGGTGTTTGAAACGGGTGTTGGGTGTTTGAAATGGGTATTGGGTGCTCAAAACAGGTGTTGGGTGCTTGAAACGGGTGTTGGGTGCTTGAAACGGGTGCCTAGTGTTCGAAATGGGTGCCAGGTGTTTGAAACGGACATTGGGTGTTTGAAATGGGTGTTGGGTGCTCGAAATGGGTGCCTAGTGTTCGAAACAGGTGGTGGGTGTTCAAAACGGGTGTTGGGTGTTAAAAACGGGCACTTAATCTTTGAAACAGGCATTGGGTGTTTGAAATGGGTGTTGGGTGCTCGAAACGGGTGCCCAGTGTTTGAAACAGGTGGTAGGTGTTCGAAATGGGCGCTTAATTGTCAAAATGGGCGTTGGGTGTTCGAAATGGGTGGTGTGTGGTTGGAAATGGGTGCCAGGTGGTCAAATGGGTAGCTGGGTGGTCAAAACAAGTGATGAGGTCACTGTAGTCTGTTAAAACAAAAAAAAACCCTCAGTGAGAGGGGTTTGTCATTGTCATCTGTCATTGTTGTCATTGTTGTTTGTCATGGTGGCGGCAGTGGTGGTGTGGTGGTGGTGAGTGTTTGTGTTGTGTGGGGTTGTGTTGAGAGTGTGAGAAAATGAGCTGCTGGCAGCTTGTTGATGTGCATCACAGGTGGTCATGTGACTACCTCGCGGGCTAAACAAAATTCAAATTGTGATGGCAATAAGACATTGCCACCTCATAAAGTAATGAATAATAACTTAAATATATTTTTCAATATTAATAGTAATAACAATAACTTGGAACTGCTTGGATTATTCCTAGCAGTTCCTAGTGATTCCGTGCGGAATCCGAACAGACTCTTAACTAGGAAATCCGAGTCCTAGCAACTCTGGTAGGAGTCCACTTGGACCTCACTTGGACTAGGAACAGAAATTTGGCTGATTATTCTGCCAAAAAAATTCCTAGTAAAGTCCATGCGGACAGCTAGGAGTCCGCATGGAGTCCGCATGGATTAGGTGGGGGAGAGTAAAGAACTCACCCTACCCAATGAATAGAGACATCGAACCACTGCCAAATAGATTATGACTACTTCAAATTAATCTCAATAAATCACAAAAAGCCCACTTGGACCTCATTAACGGAGCCCTAGGTAAATATTGGGACGTAATACTAATACAGGAACCCTACCTTACCCACTTTGGACATATATGGACACCTAATGGTTTTACCAGTGTTTTTCCCCCAGACAGGCTGGATAGCCCGGACGACACAGTCAGATTGGTAATATGGGTAAACAGCAGCCTCTCTTCAAACTCATGGAAATCTCTGAATATCTCGGGTAATAATGACATCACGGCAATTCAAATCGCAATGGGTAATGGAAAGATAGCAATTTTTAATATTTACAATGACTGTACTCACTCTCACATGCTCACTCAGCTATGCCAATACATGCAGACAGAACGACTTAATATAGGAGTAGGAGTCAACAACCACCTGCTCTGGTGCAGCGATTTCAACAGGCATCATCCACTTTGGGACAACGAACGGCTCTTCACTCCCCAGGCTCTGAGGGAAGCTGACGTCCTTATAGGCATGGTGGCGGACAAGGGTCTCGAGATGGCCTTGCTGAAGGGTATCCTGACCCTCAAGCATATGGTCACCAACCTTTACTCCCAGCCATATAATGTCTGGTGTAGTCCAGAGCTAATCCCATATATTGTCTGTTGTGACGTTGATAACTACTTACAACCTCCTTGCACAGACCATTCCCCAATTGTCACCATCATTGATATACCTCAAGAGCGCATGGAACCCAAGCTATCCTTCAACTTCTGAATGGCGGACTGGGACAGTTTCAAAGAAGGTCTATTGATCAACCTTGAAGCGATTCCCCTGCTGGCAGTGATCAAGACCAATGAGACCTTCAGAAGGCGGCCCTGGACCTGACTGAAGCAATTCAGACAATGATCAAGGAATGGATACAGATCAGCAAGCCATGCCCTCACTCAAAGCGATGGTGGAATGGTGAGTTACAGGGGATAAGGAAATGGTTAAACAAGCTAAGTCGTGAAACAATGAAACAGAGAGCAGTCCCTCACCATGTATGTCATGAGGAACGGAGAGCATTAGCACAGGAGTATGGAGGAGCAGTCGTGGAGGCAAAACAAAAGCACTGGTCAGATTACCTCAAAGAGGCATCTGCCAGGGATCTCTGGACAGTGAACCACTACCTCCAAGAGCCAGTAGGGGATGGGGGCAAGTCCCACATCCCTACACTCAAAGTCAAACAGGAAGACGGGTCAGTTCAGGAGGTCATGATGAATGAAGGGAAGGCCAAAATCTTTCATAAAATCTTCTTCCCTCCTAAGCCAATAGAGTCAACGGTACCAGACAACTATCGGTATTCAGAACCACTCCCCACCCCGACCGTGATCTCCAAGACTCAGATTCAGTGTCATATTAAGGCCCTCTCGCCATTCAAAGCTAGTGGGCCAGATGAGATCCCTAACATAGTTCTGCAAAAAACCATAGATGTCATCAAAGACTATCTTGACTATATTTATCGGGTGATCATCAGACTAGGTCACTACATGGATACTTGGTGAGAATTCACTACGGTCGTCCTGCGCAAGCCAGGAAAGCCTGACTATCAGATCCCCAAAGCTCATTGCCCTATCGCTCTGCTTTGCACACTAGCTAAGGTTTTGACATCCATAGTTGCAAACGACATCTCCAATATGGTGGAGGCAGAGATCTTGCTACCAGATAGCCATTTTGGGGGTAGGCCAGGCAGAATGACGACGGATGCTGTCCATTCACTGGTCCATAAAGTCAAGACCGCATGGAGGAAGGGTAAGGTCGTTTCTGTCCTTTTCCTCAACGTGGAAGGTGCTTTCCTGAACGCAGTAACAGACAGACTTATCCATAATCTCTGAAAGAGATGGATACCCAAGGTCTTTGTCCATTTCATTAAAGAACTACTAACGGGAAGGTGAACTCAAATGAAATTCAACGACTTTCTCTCAGAGATTATTCATATCTCAAATGGAATCGGACAGGGAGACCCTCTCTCCATGCTGCTCTATATCATTTATAATGCTGACCTCTTAGAGATAGCAGTACAACCAGAGGAGGAGTCCCTGGGATTTGTTGATGATGCCCTCGTGATGGCAGAGGGAGATACCCTAGAGGACACCGTTGCCACACTGACCAACTTCATGAACAGGAATGAAGGAGGCTTTGCATGGGCTGATGCACATAACTCTAGGTTTGCCATCAACAAGTTAGCGGTCATTCACTTTACAAGGAAGAGGGTTCCGGACCCTAGATGGCCAGGCCATATGACCGCCGTCACAGCACCTGTCCTGAAACTTAAAGGCGAGGCGGTAAGGGTGGAGGCTACTTACAAATACTTATGAATACACATGGATAGCCAGCTCAACTGGAAAGCACAGACCCATGAAGTGATTTCCAAGGCTACCAAGTGGATCCTTCTGTATAAGTGCCTAACAAAGCCAGCCACAGGTCTTTCTGTGAAGTTCATGCGAAGGCTTTATATTACAGTGGCCGTACCCAAGATGATGTATGGCTTAGACATATGGTACATGCCACCACACAAGGAACCAGGCAAAAGGAGAAACACAGGCTCGGTAAAAGCTCTTCAGGAGTTTGGTAAGCTCCAGAGGATAGCGACACTAGCCATCACAGGAGCCTTACGTACAATGCCTACCGACCTCCTGGATGCTCATGCAGGTCTTCTGCCCATTGATATACTCCTCAAAAAAATTTGTTCTCTTCCACCTACTAACCCTGTAGCCTCACAAGTCATGAGATACCACTATTGGCCAGTGACTAAGCATCTAACTAATGTTCAGTTTCTTCTTTGAATCTTCGGTATTGACCCATCAACACTAGAGGACATCCCAGCAGCAGCAAAACCTCCAGGTTATCGACTACCAATCAACATTGTCATTGCCGAAAGTAAAGAGCAATCTATAGAAGAGGAATTGAAAGATGAAGCAAGTATCAGACTCTACATGGACAGGTCCAGTCAGAACGGATTCATGGGGGCAGCAGTGGTCATGTACCATCCAAGAAATGGTGTGATTGATTTGCCCTCCAGGATCCTTTGCCACAGACTGGGAACAGACAAGGAATACTCAGTCTGGGATGCGGAAGCAGCAGGAGGACTTATGGCCCTATGGCTACTGCAAGGATCAAATCAGATAAGTTGTCTCCCGATTTCTATTTACTCAGATAGCCAAGTGTTCATAAAGTCAGTAGGAGCCCAAAAGGCAATCTTGGGTTATCATCTAGTGGAGCACTTCACCAGACAGGTGGAATCACTCATCACACACTCAGTTCCAACTAGAATACTGGAGAGGATCACACTAAGGTGGATAGCAGCTCACAAGAATGTGAAGGGCAATGAACGTGCAGATAAGGAAGCAAAGAAGGCAGCAGCAGGCTTGATGTCGCCAGTGGAACACCTACCACATGCGCTACAACAACCACTCCCCTTCAGTGTGGGTATAATGAAAACTCAATACATGTTCCAGTTGAGAGCCGAGTGAAAAGACAAGTGGAACCTCTCTCCCCGAAAGGAACATTTCAAAAACATAGACCTGGATTTCCCTTTCAATAAGTTTTGAAAGACACAGGAAAGCCTCACCCATTCTCAAAGCAGCATGATCATCCAGCTGTGAACAAATCACTTCCCGCTGAACGCCTGTCTCCACCAGATTGTTATATTCTGTCATACGTTACTCCAGTCCAGCTCCATTGGAGCTGTCTCCGGTAGTCTGTACTCTGTACAGTGCTTTCCCTTATATCCCAAACTACTCTTCCTATGTTCAACTCTGAGACTTTTCCATGTCATTCCGGTTCCTCTGTCTATACTCCAAACCCATTACCACTTCTTTGCCACTACCACTATTCTTTGTCATCATCCTTCCCACCATCAGTCAGCATACCTGCCATGGATTATTCACCCAAGAATGCAGGACCTTTCCGGGAGCAGAACGCAGCACTTATATTTATATTTTATATTTTGGTTGCTATTCCTTTATTAAAGTACTCAAAACTTGTATGTTTTCCTCAGTTTGAATATCAACTTTGTTTCCTCCTCTTGTTCATCCTCTAAGTCACTGAGGTCTTCCGTCTTATTCATTTCTCTTCCAGTTCCGAAATCAGGACATTATAGGAGCTGGGCGGCACAGCACACACGCTGAGGCCAACATCCTTTCCACTTACTTGTTCTGGTTCCGTTCCAGAGTAACTCCAACGTGACTTCCTTGTTTTAAACTTAACACAGATAGGCAAATCCAATTCAAAACGATGCAACTCCTGCTGGAGACAGCAACGTGAGGACATCACAGAGACAGTCATCCACTTCCTCTTTGAATGCCCCTCCTTCGACTATGAGAGACATAGCCTTGATCAAATGCTGGGAAACCGCTCAAGGAACCTGAGAGCCATCCTATCGAACAAGGATCGTATTAAGGAACTGCTATGTTACATAGGGAGAACAGGGCAACTGAAGATACCAGGTGATGTTCCTTTGCCCATAAACCCTCAGTAGACCCCCAAAATGAGATAAACCTCTTTTATTTCAGATGAATTGCTATGCTGCGTTCATAAAAACAAAACAAATCTCCTCACCTGCATCACGACTGGCCCCACACTATTTTAATCCCCTAGCCTGCCATACCGGATTGTACCTACTGCATGCAGTCGGGTACTTAAGAGACAGAAGGATCTATCCTACCCCAATACAGATATGCAATCTCCAGAACATCCAAGGGCGGGCTGCCCCCACCACGTCACACCATGCCCCTATAAACGAGGTCTTTATGGTCCCCCACCCTTTCCAATTGGAATTCCTTGGAATCCTTTGGAATTCCTTGGAATCCTTTGGAATTCCTTGGAATCCTTTGGAATTCCTTGGAATTCCTCAGAATTCCAATTGGAAGAATTTAGTACTGTGTCTCACTGTAAAGTCATGTATTCTCGGAATTTCTTTCCAATCCCATTCCAACAAATTCCAAGCTTTCCAGTAGAAATCCAGTTTCCAATTGGAATCCTTGGAATTCCTTGGAATCACCAAGGGATCTTTCCAATTGAAATCCTTTGGAATTCCAAGGAATTCCCAGGATTCCAAATGTTTCCAAGGAATTCCAAGGATTCCAATTGCCAACTTCCTAATCAAGTAATTAATCACCTGACTTGTAGCATATGACAAATAAAAGAATACCAGTAAGGTTGAACCAAAGACCTTGAGAAAGGTCATGTGACATAATTCCCACACTGCATCAGTGATCTACCAACTGCACCATCATTGCTTGTATATATATAAAAACTAATGGTTATATATACCCCTCCCACCTGACTAAATAATATATTCTGGCACTTGTTGAAGGGCTACTACCATGTATTATATACCAAAATGTTCATAAAAATGAGGGGAATCCATTGATAATAAAATCATGATGTGATATGCACTTTGATATGCAGTTATACGCAAAATACTGCAGAATATACAGTAAAATAATGTGCTCTATGCTTATAAGTGAGCCAAACATGACGCACCTTATACCGATAGAAAGCTACACTGCTAGGGAATCTAACCATACTATGAGCGTGGGAATATAAGCCCTTTTCAATATTAAAAGATATAAAATGTGTAAAAACACACACCAGACATGGCGCATGCACGTGATTTAGATATATTCTGAAAGCTGTTATTAGCACGATTATCTTGGTATATGGTGCGTCATGTTAGGCTCATTTATAAGCATAGAGCGCATTATTTTACTGTATATTCTGCAGTATTTCACATATAACTGCATATAAAAGTGCCCATCACATCGCGATTTCATTACCAATGGATTCCCCTCAGTTTTCTGAACATTTTGGTATAATACATGGTAGTAGCCCTTCAACAAGTGCCAGAATATATTATTTAGTCAGGTGGGAGGGGTATATATAGCCATTAGTTTTTATATATATACAAGCAATGATGTGCAGTTGCTAGATCACTGATGCAGTGTGGGAATTATGTCACATGACCTTTCTCAAGGTCTTTGGTTCAATCCTCCTTACTGGTATTCTTTTATTTGTCATATGCTACAAGTCAGGTGATTAATTACTTGATTAGGAAGTTGGCAATTGGAATTCTTGGAAACACTTGGAATTCCTTGGAAACACTTGGAACATTTGGAATTCCTTGGAAACATTTGGAATTCCTTGGAAACATTTGGAAACATTTGGAATTCCTTGGACACAGTTGGAATGAAATTGGAAATAATCTTGGAAACAATTGGAATTACTTGGAAACATTTGGAATTCCTTGGAAACATCCTGGAAACAATTGGAATTCCAGGGACTTCCAAGGATTCCAAGGATTCCAAATGTTTCCAAGGAATTCCAATTGGAAAGGGTGGGGGACCATACAGTATTGCTATAAACAGTGTTTCCTTGCCAGGCTAATTTGGGGATAGGATCACTTCGGGCGTACCCCGGGGATGGAGGGGAGGGGACACAGGCACTAGGCGCCCAGTAGTCTTAGTTTCTCACTTTTGTATTGTAATGTCTGCATGGAGCTCCACTCCTAGACCTAAATTGACACAAAAAAAAAAAAAAGCACCTTGCACCTATATACTACAAGCATGTGACACTACATCTAAATATGGCTAGTGAAAATAGAAGGTACAAGGCATGTGCAATAACAAGAATAGAAACTGACATCAGTGCAATGTCATTGGTGAAGGGTTAGCTACTACAACAATAAGGGGATGTCTATAAATGGTAGGATGGGGAACGCAGTATGTAATACAATCATAGAGTAGAAATGAAAGTAATAGCAATACTAAGTGTACCTAGAGGCGGATACAATATGTATCCCCTAACACAGCTGGGCACAACACCTGCCTCACATGAGCAGGAGTTGCTTGCCAGAAAATTAAGATCTGGCTATTGAAAGAAGGTGGTGGTTTGAAATCAGAAATATTACAATGTATTAAAATGGTTAGCATCATGTGCCCAAACTAACTCAAAATGGAAGATGTTGTGATGACAACATTCCCACCCTGTGAGAATTACCATAAAAATGCCCTTGAAACTGTCAAAAAAGAGGTCCCCCTATAAGAACAAGATTTACTAATGTAAGACTTGTAACTTTGTTAGTTGCTGACTAAGCCTGACTTTCTTTGACCCCATGGATATACCCCACTAGCCCATCGACTTTGGTCTGACACACCATGTGGGTCGACTTGAGAGACATTGACTTGTGCTCAACAACAATAGATCGTCCCTGTCCTTTCCAATTGCGCTGTATCTCCAAGAAGCTTTGTTATCATGATGTCTCTTTCTGAGTCTTTCAGGTGAATTTGAATAAATTCATTTGCTTTATCACTCACATACACTGAGTTTTATTATATTTCCAGCAATTTCCAGCTAAAGTACAAGTAAAACAATAAGAATACTGAAGGTGCAAAGCCTGGCACATTATGCATGCTCACACAAATTCTAGAGTCTTGGAAGTTGGTGTAGCCTACAGTACAGCACCTTCAAATTTTACTTGCACAACACCAAATTTTACCAAATTTCTGATGGGGTTCACTTATTTGCATACATTAGAACTGATTGGTTGAGTAACCCTGGCTTCACTTTGATTTTGAAGCTGCTTCTGTTTCAGTGGGGTTTAAATTGTGCCAAGTTATCAGTGATGATGGAACCTTTATTATAAGACATAGATAAGGTTGCCAAGAGCTTTAGATAGTGTATACACTTTCATCCCTTGCCTCATCATAAATCTGTTGATCTCGGATCTAGACACAAAGAGCATATTCCTCAGTGTCAGGAATGTGATAGTTGACAACTAATCTATTCACCTAGATGCAAAGAGCGTACTAGGATACAAGTTAGTTATACATTATTATAGGAATGAAAATGTATAATGTACTTCCTCAGTGTCAGGAACATGATAGTTGACAACTGAGGAATGAAAAGAAGAAGTGTGAGAGATAAACGAACAGGAGTATCACATGAGTGATAGACAACCTGACTTAGTATGGAGTCAACACACCCCCATCATAGAAATGAAACATAGAAAAAGATAACATAAAAAACAAAGAATAATCATTTAGGAGGAATAGAAAGTCCAAGGACTTCCCGATGACATTTATATAGAGGAAAATGAAGGGGCTTGGTAAAAATGTCGGCAGGCATATCACTGGTAGGGATCCAAGTAGTGGAAAAGGAGCCATCAGAGACATGAGAACAAATAAAATGATGTTGAATATTGATATGTTTTGAATGTGCTTGTTAGGGGACACCCGACTTTCGACTGAACTACCAACTCCCAATTGGGCCTGAACCCTGCCTCAGTCCCGATTCCAAACCAACTCCCAAATTTACACTCAACCATGACTCGGTACATTCCACCTCACTGACAAAATCAACTTGAACCTGAACCGACCGGTTCAACTCCCAAACCTTAATCGGTCCTAGCTGGTCCTACTCCCCAACCTCAATTGGCCCCAGTCCAACTTCCGATCCCAATTTGACTTCATCTTATTTTATTATTTTATTTATCTTCACATGACACTATTTTTATTATTTATTTATCACACCATTTTATTATTATTTACATATCTCCGTTATGTCCATACTGGTACTTAAATACCCCCCATCCTAGCAGGAATCCTTATCCTTTCCTCTTTGGATCCCCTGCTAGGTGAGTTAGATGTAAACTATTGTTTATAATATTATTACCTTTGGATCCCCTGCTAGTCTGACTAAGTCAGTACTGCAGTTGCCCTAACAGTGCTGAAATCGCAGGTGAATTTGAAAGGGAGCATGCAGCTTGATTGTCAGAGAGAATGGGGAATGGATGTGGGACTGGGAATTTGAGAAAACCAAGAAAGACTTTGAGCCATAGTGCTTCCTTGAACACATGCGTCATTGCGTAATACTCTGCCTCTGTCAACAATAATGCGATAGACTTCTGTTTCACGGCAGACCAAGAAACAAGGGAGCCCTCAAAATAAAAAGAATAACCAGATATACTTTTTTGGTCCACGGCATCCAATGCCCAATCAGCATCAGAGCAACCTACATTTTGCATGTAAGCACAGAGGGTTGAAGGAACAGATGATGAAGGTGATCCCAATAGCAGAGCTAACTCCCTAGTACCAGCCAAATATCACAGTACATGCTTGGCAGCGAGAAAGTGGAAACGGGTTGGTTTTGAATTGTATTGTCCAAGCCACATGGCATAGTATGAGAGATCCGGATGAGTAGAGATGGCAAGATACAAAAGACATCCTACAAGTTGTTGATATTTTGGTACAAGTTCATCATCAGTAATTTCTGGAAGCAAATTGGGTGGAGGCAGCCGCACTTCAGTGATTTTATAAGGAAAAGAGGTAGATGCAGATTTGCAAACTAGCATATTCCATTTGTCCAATAATGCGGTGACATAGACATGTGATGACAACCATAGGTGATGATTCAAGCGATCCCAGATAATGATGATGCTGAGGAATTTGGAGCAAGGTCCCAAATCTACTATCAATAGTCGTTGTGATAGGGTAGTAATAAACCATTGATACAAAGATGGAGAATTGGTGATCATGAGACCATTGTCAACATGGATAGGAACATAAAGGACCAAGGGTTTGCCATCTGTAGGTACCATAACAGATGGATCTGGAGGTAACATCCATTCACCATAGAAAACACCATGATCACCCTCGCACCATATCACTTCTAGATCACAAAGAAGTGACATAAGAAGCATGTAGAATCCATAAGCAGATTGACAAAGCCCATAGAGAGCAATGAGAATGCAAAGAACCTTCCCAGGAGTAATAGGTGTATAGCCAGGAAATGGTTGAGCATAGATGGGATGACGCAGTTTGGCATGTAGAAAAGCTGTCTTGCAATCAAATTGGAAAATGTCTAAATTGTGAACAGCTGCCCATGTGAGAAGGATACAAACACTTGCCATCTTAGCCACAGGTGCATATGTCTCATCATACTGACCAGGACATTGATTGAATCCCTGAGCGACCAGTCGAGCTTTCTCCTTCCCTTTTATGAGTGAACCATTGGCATCCATCTTTTGATCATAGACCCATTTCAGCCCAACAGTATGTTCTCCCTTCAGTAAATCCTCTTCCTCAAAAGCCCCCATTTCAACCAAACTCTGCTTTTCCCATGCTATCGCTGCAATCCATACTGGAGCATCAGGTTGTGTTGTAGCATCGGAGTAAGTCAAGGGGATTTTGTTGATATGAAAGTGTGTGATGGAACATAGTGCAACAGTCTCCATCATATCCAGAGATTTGGTATCAATTTGATGATAAAATTCTGAAGATACTATTAAAGAGATATAATCAAAAATGGTGTCATCCGTAGGGTTCAGGTCACCCATTCCAATAGGCATGAAACCCCGATCCACATCAACATCCAGATCAAGAGCAACCACATCATTGTTTGCATATAACACTGCACCCCCATTTGTCTCCAATCCCACATCAGTATCACCCCCATTCTGAGCAACATTCTCCGATCTATCCATTCTCTGCTTCACATGTGCAACTGCATGGAGTTTTCTTAAGCAAAGGACCTCAGTAAAATCCTGGCCTGCCAATGTTTGTACACAGTTGCAGACAGGTTGGGGTGAAGTAGGATGATCATTGATGAGTAGAGGTGACAGTGAATGAGAAAAGCCAAGGCAAGCAGACATATCCTCATTAAAGATTACATCCTGAGAAAAATGAATGCCCCTTTTAAATCCTGTACTGTCCATCCAACACAGGCTTCTTTGTAGCCAACACAAATAGCCTCATAACACTGAGGGTCCACAATTCAGGAGGAATTGCGACAAAACACTGACAGCCCCAAACATGTAAATGAAAAAGATTTGGTTTCTTCCCAGTTAGAACTTCACAAGGCATAATATTTGTCAAAAGTGTAGAGGTTGGTAATTGATTATGAAGATATTGCGATGTAAGTACAGCCCACCCCCAGAAAGAGGTAGGAAGACCGGAGTCAGCAAGGAGTGTTTGTCCACCCTCTTCAATTATTTGGACATATTGTTCAATTTTTCCATTTTGCAAATGAGCATGCAGAGCTGTTTTCTGGACGACTATTCCATTGGAAGCAAAGTGTTTCCCCATCAATCCTTTGGAAAGTTCTAGTGTGCCATCAATACAAACGGTAATAACTTTTTTGCCATAGGACTGGGAAAGGAAAGCTTTGATGTCACAAAAAACTTGAAAAACCCTGTTTTTAAGTCGTAATAAGTGTGTGAAACCAAAGTAAGAGTAGTTGTCTAGAATGACATAGAAATATAATTTGCCATCAGGAGTTTGCGTGGGATAGGGGCCACATAGGTCCATATGCAAGAGTTCACCAACACTGGATGCACAGTGACCATGATGAGAATACAAGTGTTGTGGACTTTTGCCAATAATGCACGCAGTGCAATTTTCATGGATAAAAGGACCCATCAATTCAATGCCCTCAACATAATTCTTCATTAGAGTGTCTTTGGTAGCCTCCATGCCAAGATGGCCAAAGTGATGGTGCCAAAGCATCAAAGTAAGTTTAGCCTTGGGAAAGGTAAAGGCAGAAAAAGGAGGAGGAATTTGTGGATGATTGGGATGTTGAACAAAATCAAGATTAAGGAATGACAATCGACAAAGAACAGTTGCAGACATAGAAAAACCTGGTAAGATGGGGTCATCAGGAGGGTATGAAAATGTTGTTGGAGCATCAGGGTTAAAAGTGAGAATAATACCCCTTTCATTCATAGCACCAACAGATAATAGGTTGATTGGTGCATCTGGCACGTGAAGGCATCCACGAAGGGTGAAGAAAACAAATCAATCCCTGTAGTAATAAAGATTGATTATCAATTGTATCAGGAGGTGGAGATAGGGATTGGGATTCACATTCAAAGGTTGTCAAATCCTCGGGTAGGTTAAAAGAATCATCCAAACTCAGTCGGCGTCGCAGTTGCCCTAACATTAGGACATCAGGAAAAACACTTTTGCCCTGGGACAGTCTAAGGACACTCTAAAATACTCTAAGACACCCCCAGAGCTCTTAGAGCCTTAGAGCTCCAAGAGTGCTCTAAGAAGGTACTATTCCAATGTCTTTTTTTTTGAAAACTCAGAGGGTGTCCTAGGTATGTCCTGGGTATGTCCTGGGGCAACCTAAGAGTGTCCTGAGGCAACCTGAGAGCATCCCTGAGGCAGCCTTAGTCCCTTTATATCTGATGCTAGAACCAGATATTTGAATAGTCTCACACAACAGAATAATAATAATATTTAAAATAATATTCAATTATTCTAAACATCATATATACTAGTAATAAAATAATAATAAAATAGTGATACAAAGTTATATACTAGTACTATAATACTGGGGGAAGTAGGAAATAAGAAAACAAAATTGTGGGTGGTTTATATATCTTTTGGATGGCGCACAGACCATTGGTCACATGATCACAGATAAGCATGATTTCGAGCATATGGTGCTGGGTCAGGGTAGATTACATAAAATTCCAAAAAAGGAAATTTTTTAAAGGTGGTAGAGAATTGTTTTAGAACCCTGAATATGTTTAAATTATATTAATAGCAGCTCTCCTTATTGAGAAAATTGCAAAATACTTTTCTGGACACAGCAGTTGAATATTGTCTAGCAAAATTCATAGATTCTAAGGGACTCCCAGGGCCTCTTGATGTGATTTAATCCAGTGGAACGATAGTCTGATTCATAGCCCCCGATTTCAAGCTTGGGACATTGAATACCAAAACAAATTCAACCGAATTATGGAGATGCTCCACCAACTCGTTCCGAATGTACAATCACCTATACCACAACAAGAGGTTCCTCTGTGAACCGAAAACATACCCCGGACTTGTTCTGCAAGGCCGGTGATAGGTTTACTATGAGGATGGTGTGCAATGATATGAACCACACACACACACACCAACACAATATATCAATGCGATACGGGCTTCCTAGGAAGTATAGCCGTTCCAATTTATTGATTTGTCTTCACACAGAAATATATGTTAAATGTTTCACTTTTAAGTTGTGAAGAACTATAATAATTTCACTGACTTCAGAGACTAACTCCGTTGTCAAAGTTGTGCAACCAATGCACCAATACAAATTTTCTAAATTCACTAAATTCCGAAGACCAATTCAGATTCAAATATTTCTTAATAGTGTAACCAATACACTAATAATTCTTTTCCTTCTAATAGAACGACTGTTCCTTATTTCTTAGCACACAAAATGTGGGTGGTAAGAAAGAAACGATTTGATGATTTATTTACAATTTTTCTACCCTATTTATACAAGTTTTAAAGTTGATTTACATGTGATTGTTATAACCCGTTTATTGGCCGCTCCGTAGTTCCCCTTATTATTCTTATCATTATTCCGACTATTTGTTTGTAACTATTTCACAAACATCCATTTTGGGTTTGTACCCAGTAGCCCGGCTCCTTTTATTTACTTGTGTAATCTCTTTTGTAACACTTGTGACCCTTGTGACTTCCTCAGTTTCGAAGCACAAGTCTTTGTCCTATCCCTTTTTAGATAGAGTCTTTAATGCATGGATAACTCCCTACTTTACTAGTAATTACATAAATTGCAATATATTCCTTATTGACTGTCATGGTATTCATGGTTTCAGTCAGGAAATCTTGTAAATTGGACAGTATGAAAATTAGGTGATGTCTCACCATAATTATCTCCAGCCCTGTGTTATGAATTATTTCATTGCAATATATGTTTTAATCAACTGGTATAGTCAATACCAATGATCCTTTACTGTATCAGATTGCACTCATAGTTTAGTTTTTAATAATTAAATTAGGGATATTTCCAGTAAAATAAATATATCCGTGTATATATATATTTCCACCGTATCACCGGCATTCCCAACGGAGTTTGACGGAGAATGATCCAAAGGAATGGCATTCCTTCACTCATGCCAAACATACATCCAGCTCTGTCCTGACAAATTCTCAGACAAGCAAACAAAAATTATCTGTGCCATGTCCTACATGAAATCTGGAAGAGCATCAAAATGGGCAGCTAGGGTTTTCCAATGGGAAATGGACAACCCTGAGTCAACCTGGTTCCTGGATTGGTCCAATTTCCAAGACGACTTCAAAAATAAGTTCTGTCCCGCAAATGTGGCAGTACTTTACCCTCCCCCACACATTCCGCTTGGATCCGAGCAGATCCGAGCAGTCCGAGCAGATCCGAGCAGATTACGAGCAGGTCCGAGCAGATTCCAAGCAGATTCCAAGCAGATTCCAAGTGGATCTAAGCAAATAAGACACAAATTTATTGGGAAAATACTTCTGTTAAGGTTTTGTTAAGATTTTGTTAAGGTTTTGTTAAGGTTTTTGTTAAGGTTTTGTTAAGGTTTTTGTTAAGGTTTTTTTAAGGTTTTGTTAAGGTTTTGTTAAGGTTTTTGTTAAGGTTGTGTTAAGGTTAGGGAGGTATATAGTTTGTTAAGGTTTTATTAAGGTTTTGTTAAGGTTTTGTTAGGGCTTTGTTAAGGTTAGGGAGGTATATAGGTTCCATTCCTAGCAGTCCGAGCGGATCCAAGCGGATCCAAGCGGGTCCAAGCAAATTCTGCTCGGAATACACTCAAAAAGTGCTCGGATCCGCTCGGATCCGCTCGGAATATGATCGGATCCAAGCAGATTCCGCTCAGAATGTGTGGGGGAGAGTAAAGACCTCAAATGTGGACTTGGTTACCATCAACCGACTAGAGTCAACTGGATATTTCGAGAAAAACCAGTCCTTGGAAGAATATGTGGACAAATTCCAAGACCTAATTACGGATTCCAGATACACAGATCTGAAAACTATCATAGTAAAGTTCCAAAGAGGCCTGAATGCCCAGACTCAGAACTCCATTGCTACAATGGCTTCTGGAAGACTGTCTGATACAGATCTGATGGGATGGTACAGAATGGCCCAGACAATAGATGAAAACCGAGCCACTAACAAGGCTTTCCAGTCAGCTTACAAAAGTCTGGCAGCAACCACTTCTTGACCAACTGGTACCACCACACTCCGATTCAATCCATCAATTCTGCCACAGAGGAATGCACACCTTGTACCAACTCCAGGAAACCCTGTACCTATGGACATTGACATGGCCTGGAAAGCAGGTTCGGTACTGCTGTCATGCTTCCGGTGCGGAGGCATTGGACATATTGGGAGACAATGCAAGAAACATTTTGATGTTCGAGCGCTGACCACGGATGAACTCCAGACCATCTTGGAGCACCGGCTAACCCAACTTGACAAAGTAGTGGATCCAGATCGGATGGAACCTTCAGAGAACACTGAACACAAAAGTCAGACTGACAATTTAAAGGATTTTTGCCAAAACAGCGAGTGAACTGTACGCCCTTGCTGTCAACAACCAATTGGTTCTCCATTCTACATGTAGATAGCATTGATGAAATAAATGAGATGGTTGAAAACGTTCAAGTCGTACAAACATCAGAAATTCCAAAAAAAATCCAAGTGTTCCAGCCCCGATGGGAAAGAACCCTCCCAAAAAAGTTCACTATTGGCTCCCTCAATGCTAATTCTAAATCACTGGAACTCAAAGTCAGCATTGAAACAACCGACACTGGAGAAGTAAACTCCTTTCTGTCCTTAATAGACTCTGGAGCCAACGGAAAGTTTATTGACAGAGACTATGTCAAAACTAACAGGCTCACAACAAGGTCCCTGTCAAATCCGATTCCAGTATTTAACGTTGACGGTAGTGTTTGGAAGTCCAGTTGCAGGACTGGAAAAGACTGGAAAAAGACTGGACCAGACTGCAAAAGGCCGGACCAGCAGTCCGGTTTTTTGGTTTTTGAGAAGCAAAGACTGAAAAAAGACCGGTCTTCGGTTTTAGGACCGGTCTGAACCGGTAGTTTTGTAGCCCTTATTTTTCCCTTTAAAACAAGATAAAGACCATATTTATTGGTCAAATATTCACTGAGAAAAAAAATAAGACAGTAAAAATGTACACAAAACAGTAGGAAACAAATAATATCACCATAAAATTGTCAATTCCCAATGGAATTTAACGTTCTTGGGCTTATTCTAAAGGTATAAATTACATCTACATATTTGTCTGATGTCATATATAAAAATATGACCGGTATTTGTCAAAAGTCCGGTCCTGGACAGTCTTGGACCAGGACTGGTCCAGGACTGCAAAAAACCGATGTGGACCAGTCCTAATTGGTCCAGTCTGGTGTTTTGACCTTCTAGAAGCTTAGTGGACTGGTTGCAGTTCTGGTCCTGTCCAAAAATACCAAAAAACCGGACTGGACCAGACTTCTAAACACTAGTTGATGGTACTCTGAATGAAGCCAGATCGATCACGGAAGTGGTTGATCTGATACTTAGGTATAAAGGACACTCCAAGAGATCCTTGTTCACAGTCACTGGACTAGAAGTGAAAATGTCCCATTGTCCACCCTGTTGCTGTTTGGAATGCAGGAATGAAATCTGAGAGGAACAAAATTTTCAAAAAGCAGAAATATGCCAAATTGAAAAATGCTTGATCGGCCCACTTCCAGCTCATGAGAGGATTGTGATGATGATGATGGGGAGGAAAGTAGCCCAAACCCTGAATTTGAGGATGGCAACAGAATATTTGCCACTGGCCTACTACCACCGCAGGCAGACATCCGAGCCACCTCCACCATCTCCCAATGTCTTGCAGAAGCTTTCCAGCATAACACGCAATCCAAAACAAAAGAAGGAGTTCCAGATTATCTGAGGTCTTTACACTCCCCCACGTCTTCCTGGAGGATTCCTGGTGGATTCCTACCTATTCCGGGAGGATTCCTGGAGGATTCCGGGAGGAATTTTCTACCAGCCAATTCCCCCTGAAATTGACATTCCTGGCTCTTCCCAGTCCAGGAGGATTCCAGGAGGATTCCTGGTACACAATGAAATTGATACCAGGATTCCCGGAATTCCTTAGGAATCCCCAACACAGAATCCACCCGGAATCCACCTGGAATCCT
>MU130238.1:0-11379 GCA_015039465.1 Phlegmacium glaucopus | reverse complement strand
TTCCCTTAGTTACGGTTCGAACGACGACGGTTACCCCCCCACGTCTGGGGGGGTTTGTTTTATTTCAACGGACACCGAACGACAACGACAACGACAACGACGATGACGACGACAACGATGACGACGACAACGACGACAACGATGACGACGCCGAACGATGACGAAGATGGCTACCCCCTCTCCAGAGGGGGTTTTTTTGTTAATTTTTTATCGAACGTCCGCTACCCTCCCCTAGTGGGAGGGTTTTTTTGTAAATATTTTACTTTTTAACCATGATCTATGTCAAACTATGCCCGTTTTTTTAAATATATATATATATATATTTAGTTTATTAGATTACAAAATGTATAATTAATGATGAATGATGATATAGCTACCCCCTTACCAGGGGTAGTATTAAATTAAAGAAATTCATATATTACAAGAAAACTCTAAGGAAATTTGATTGAAATAGTGGTGTAGAAATAATAATTCCAGGAATCCACCAGGAATACTAGGAATACCAGGAATCCCCCAGGAATTAACTAGGAATCCACCAGGAATTAACTAGGAATCCCAGGAATCCACCTGGAATCCGTGAGGAATATTCTCATTTATCAGGAATTCCTGGATTCCTGGAGGATTCCTCCAGGATTCCGGGCAGTCCGTGCGGATTCCTGGAGGAAGACGTGGGGGAGTGTAAAGTGTTGGATTATCTCTGGGAATTTGATAGCGTCTTTGCCAAAGAATTTTTTGATGTCCTGCCTGACCCAAAACCTTGGGACCACGCAGTAGAACTTATCCCAGGAGAAAAGCCATCAGGTTGCAAGGTCTATCCGCTAGCTCTGACGGAACAAAAGGAACTTAACAACACATTCCTCCAAGAAAATTTAAACTCCGGACGCATCTGACCTTCCAAATCTCCAATGGCATCTCTGGTTTTCTTCATCAAAAAGAAAGACGGAAGTCTTCGGCTCGTTCAGGACTATTGAGCCCTCAATGCGATAAAACAAGTACCCACTTCCCCTCATTTCGGAACTGATTACCTAACTCCGGGGCACCAAATACTTCACTAAGTTGGATGTCCAATGGGGTTTTAACAATGTCCAAATGAAGGAAGGGGACAAATGGAAAGCAGCTTTCTGAACCAACCAAGGATTATTTGAACCCCTAGTTATGTTCTTTGGCCTCACCAACAGTCCAGCTACTTTCCAAACAATGATGAACGACGTCTTCCACGAACTCATAATGGAAGGAGTTGTAGTGGTCTACCTTGATGATATCCTGATATTCATGGAGACACTAGAGGAACACCAATCCATAACTGGAACTTCTACGGAAGCATAAACTCTTCCTAAAACCAGACAAGTGTGAGTTTGAACAAACCAAGGTGGAATACCTTGGAGTCATAATATCTCATAACTCCGTCAAAATGGACCCTGTAAAAGTTACTGGAGTAGCAGAGTGGCCAACTCCGACAAACAAAAAGGAAGTCCAGTCATTCCTTGGCTGTCACCTGGTCAGTGAACTTCACCCCCTCCCAATTCATGTACTTTACAGTCCCCCACGTTGTCCGGCCGGAGTCCGCCGGACTGCCAAAAGTCCAGCGGACTCCACTAAAATTCTGGTAAAATTCCGGTGAGAGTCCGGTGAGAGTCCGGTTAAAGTAGAAAAATGCCTGGACTGTATGTCTGGTCACAGTCCGGCGGACTTCCACCGGACATCCACCGGACTTTTGATGGAATTTAGGGTTAGATTTAGATTTAGAGGTTAGGCTTAGGGTTATATTTAGATTTAGGGCTTAGGCTTAGGGTGTTAAGTTCAAGAACTCTGTTCCGGAGTTTCGGACGGAGTAACGGACGGAGTCACGGATGGAGTCACAGAACGGAGTCACGGATGGAGTCACAGAACGGAGTCACAGATGGAGTCACAGAACGGAGTCACAGAAAGGATAGGACTTAGCCTCAGCTTATGTGCTGTGCTACCCAGAACCTTCATGTCCTAGATTTCGGAGTAAGACGGAGCGGAGCGGAACCGGAAGTTGCAAAGAACTTAGAGGAAGACCAAGAGTGGGAAACTAAGTCGATATTCGAACTGAGGGAAACATACAAGATTCGAGTACTTAAATAATAAAAGAGATAGCAACCGAAATATAGAATATAAATATAAGTGCTGCGTACTGCTCCCGGAAGGTCCTGCATTCTTGGGGTGAATAATCCATAGCTTGTGTGCTGACTGATGGTGGGAAAGTGATGACAAAGAAATAGTGGTTGTGACAAAGATGTGGAAATGAGTTTGGAGTAACGTCGGAAGAGCCGGATTGATACGGAGAAATCTCGGAGTTGGATGTAGGAGGAGTAGAACCGGAAACAAGGGAAGGTACTGGAACAGAGTACGGACTTCCGGAAACAACTCCGACGGAGTCGGACTGGAGTAACGTATGACGGAATGTAACATAGGGCTTAGGATTAATATTTAGGGATGGGGATATTTTCTGTCCACGCGGTAGCGCATTCTTAGGTTAGGAGGGTTAGGAGGGGATACAGGCATATTTTGTACTTCCACCGGACTTCCACCGGACTTCCACCGGACTCTCACCGGACTCTGACCGGACTTTTCTGGAGTCTGCTGGAGTCCGCCAGACTCCGGTCAGTCCGGCGGAATTCCGGCCGGACAATGTGGGGGAGTGTAAAGACCTCCCCAATTCTGAATGTTCCATGGGACACAATTAGTGTGGACTTCATAGTGGAACTTCCAGAGTCTTCGGGATACGACTTGGTAATGGTAGTAGTCGATTTGGTCACCAAACAAGCTCATTTTGCACCAACTCTTACTACTACCTCCGCATCCAGAATGGCATGCCTGTATATCCAACATGTCTGGAAACATCATGGACTACCCCGAAGAGTGATGTCAGACAGAGGACCACAGTTCGTAGCAGAATTCACTCACAAGCTCTACAGGATCCTCGGAATCAAGTTAGCAGCCACTACTGCCTATCATCCGCAAGGAGACAACCAGACGGAACAAGTAAATCAGGAATTGGAACAGTATCTCTGACTCTTTACAAACCAATGACAAACCAATTGGGCCAAACTCCTCCCCCTTGTGGAATTCCAATACAATAATCATGTCCACTCCGCCACCCAGCACCCCCCTTTCCTTCTAGACTCTGGACAAATCCCCCAAATGGGTTTTGAACCAAACCAACTGGAATCTCAACTGGAGTCCATTAATGAATTCACGGAACAAATGCGGAATACCCTAGACAAAGTGAAAGTGGCACTGGTCAAATCTAAGGACGACATGGCAAGGTATTATAATCAAAAAAGGACTCAGGCACCTGAATACAAACCGGGAGACAAAGTATACCTAGATGCCAGTGATATACAAACAACAAGACCATCCAGGAAATTGTCCCATCAGCACCTAGGCCCCTTTCCGATCGAAGAACAAGTCAGCAACAACGCTTACCGACTCCGACTTCCCTTGTCCATGAAACGACTGCATCCAGTCTTTAATGTGGTCAAACTAACTCCAGCCCCAATAGACCCAATCCCTGAAAGACACATTCTGGCTCCTCCACTCCTGGAAATCATTCATGGAGAAGAGGAATGGGTTGTCAAGGAAATCCTTGACAGCAGAATTATAAACAGGAAGTTCTGATACCTCATGAAATGGCAAGACTTCAGAATGGAACATAACACCTGGGAGCCTCAGGAAAATGTACATGCCCCTGAATTAGTTGCGGAATTCCATAGGAAGTACCCCGGAGCTCCTAAGCACATCAGGATGGCCAAATTCAAACAGTTTCCTTTTGTGCTGGGACATCACCTACCGGAGGGGGGGATGGATGTTAGGGGACACCTGATTTCAATCCAAACCTCAACCTCAGGACTCTACATCCCGCCTTTCCAATGACCTCCGTCCTTCCGTCCGACTCTGCTTCCATCACCGGTTTACTCTGTTACTCCATAACTCTATTCCAACTCCAATCCTCTGGTTCACTCCATCTTTTATTTTTATTTCTCACATCACACCACTCTTAATTAATTTTAATTATTATTGTATCATTCCTTTATTTATTTTATATCTCCATTATGTCCATATTAGTACTTAAATACCCCTCAGCCTAGCAGGGATCCCCATCCTTTCCTCTTTGGATCCCCTGCTAGGTGAGTCACTTGTAGATATCCCTTCTGAAATATTATTAACTTTGGATCCCCTGCTAGCTTGACTAAGTTGGCGTCACAGTTGCCCTAACATCCAGAGCCTCGGAAGGGTCCAGGATATGGCCTATCAATCCATTGGCTCGCAACAACGAGGTCACACCATCATCCCAGGCAAAGAAGTCAAATTTGTTTGTAAGAAGGGGGATATGCGAAACACTAGGTAAAGCTTTTGAAGAAGAAACTAAAGAGGAAGAAGACAAAGGGGTTGGTAGACAATAAACATATTGTATGGGAGCCGAGGTCGTAAATTGACTTGGTGGGTTATTGACTGCTGTGTTCAGGTTGTTTGAAAAATGATGATGTTGATGATGTGGATGTGTTGATGAAGGTAATGAATGCAATGGAAGCTGAATTGACATGGGATTGAATGTAGGTAATGGCGGTTGAAAGTAAGGTGGATTGTTTATTAGTGGGTGCTTATATTTTAGGGGGTACAGAAAAACCAGGGTTATTATAAGAAGAATGATAAACAGAAAAAGGGACATTGTTTGAAGGACATGCAAGTGGAGGCTCTGAAAGATGGTCTCTATTGATTGGAATGTGAGAAATACAAGGTGAAACCTGATTATATGCATGAGGAAAAGAACAATGAGGGACATCAGGGATTATGAAAGGAAATGAAGGACATCCACTCCTAGTGGGAAAAAATAAAGTATCTGAATCTGAAGCAATAAGGCATGCCTTGGGTGAATGTATGCGAGCCACAATTGTCTGTTGATAAATGAGCGTAAGCTGCTCATTGCCATCAGAAATGCCATCCTGGTAGAGGTTTCCTCCCCAGACATGTTGTTCATTCAGACCAGAAGGGGTCAGAGTGTTCAAGTTCATTCTTGGTGATTATATGTGCAAATTTAATGCAGAGAATCATGTGTACAGTGATGCCAGGCATAACAAAGTCAATGAGGAGTGCACTCGGATACCGAATGGACTATAATATAACAGAAAAAATGAGTTGTTGTTCCTGACTACGTCTCTAAGGTCTAGGTCACAGCCCATAGGGGCCCATAACCTGTTGATCTTTGCATTATGACTTACAGTGCTAGTACTAATTGGGCAAGGCATGAAAGGCTGCTATTTCATTAATTAATTTTTACGGCTACTCTAAGGGTGCTGCATAAGCTAGTTGGGTGGAAACACACAAACCAGACCTGTTAGGGCAACTGCGATGCTGACTTAGTCAAGCTAGCAGGGGATCCAAAGTTAATAATATTTCAAAGGGATATCTACAAGTGACTCACCTAGCAGGGGATCCAAAGAGAAAAGGATGGGGATCCCTGCTAGGCTAAGGGGTATTTAAGTACTAATATGGACATAATGGAGATATAAAATAAATAAAGGAATGATACGATAATAATTAATTAATTAATTAAGAAGTGGTGTGATGTGAAAAATAAAAATAAAAGACAGAGCAAACCAGAGGATTGGAGTTGGATTGGAGTTACGGAGTTCCGGAGTAAACCGGTGATGGAAGCAGAGTTGGATGGAAGGTCGGAGGTCGTTGGAAAGGCGGGATGTATAGTTCTGAGGTCGAGGTTTGGATTGAAATCAGGTGTCCCCTAACAGGACCCAAAATGACTCCAATGACATGAGAAAAGGGGTTCGATATGAGACACATGGGCGGGTGGGCCACGCTTTGGCATAATGATTAGGGCTTTCACTGGCAACATGTGAACATCGTTGGGGTCTTTTTGGATTAGGAAAAGGCACTGTCACTAGTGACATGCCAAAGCTAGGGAGAGGAGGGTGGGTGAAAAGGAAAGGAGTAACACAGTAGGTGCTCGACCTAGAATTATTGTCAAGCTCTTCTACGCCAGCAAGGGTGAAGAGAGAGAGGGAAGATGCACATGATGCACTTCTCGTCTTCTCAAAGACCTTATTCTATCTCTTTGCTTGTACCTCACTTTGCTGTAGGAAGCGAATCTTGGATCTAGACACAAAGAGTGTATTCCTCAGTGTCAGGAATGTGATAGTTGACAACTGAGGAATGAAAAGAAGAAGTGTGAGAGTTGTGTGAGAGATAAATGAACAGGAGTATCACGTGAGTGATAGACAACCTGACTTAGTATGGAGTCAACAGAATCAGTCATAGGTAGAGTAAAATTATAAGAACTATTAAGAGTACAAGACAGGAATAAGAGGTAAAAACATTAACAGCACACTTCACCGTGTTGCATCGCATTAATGGGTGTCTCCGAGGTATTCAATCCCTGCTGGAACCAGGAACCGTACAACTTTGATGGAAAAGTGAAGCAGCAGTTTTGAAACCACGGTTACGCAGGACCCTGGGCAATAGCAGAAAAGGCCGTATCCCAATCCGGACAGAAATTTGGGAATTTTGGTGTTTTGGCCATGTCCAATCCGGACAGAAATGGCCCAAAATTTAGAAATGGCCGAAGTCTCCTTCCGGACAAATTTGGGGTCAATAAGGGACAGCCATCCCCAAATTCCGGACATAAATAGTGTCGTCGCAAAGTGAAAAAAAAATAAATTGAGCATCGAGTGACCAATAATATGAGTGAACACAGCTGAGATTTTATTTTTCCACACTTCTGCCTGCTTCTGCTTCAGTTCCTACCATTATTGGACACAAAGATCCCTGATTTCAAGGCACCCTCTATCGAGCTCTTGCCGCCTGATATGACACAATTTCGGGCACTTCAGCAGGGCGAGAAAGAATTTACGGTCGTTTGACACTCTATCGAAAGCAGAGTAAGGATTCCAATGAAGGTGAAGGTGTTGGATAGGTTTTTGACAGATACTATGACAACTATCTTATTTCCATCTGAATTCAAGTTGTTTCGGGTGTTACAAATGTTCTGAGAGAGTCTGAGAGTCTCTTGTTGGCCAGAGGTGATTTTTGCGCCCCTGGGAGGCCATATCCACCAATCCGGACAAAATTTGGCTGCAAATATGGCCACATCCAAATCCGGACAAATTTTGAAAATTTTGGCTGAGGCCGTGTCCAATCCGGACAAAAATGGGTACCTAGCGTCCGGACAGAAGTCCCAATTGCTGGATACGGCCTTTTCTGCTATTGCCCGGGGTCCTGGTTACGCTTACTTTGAATTCCCCTAAATGTCACAAATATATATGACGGCACACCGGTAACTTGACCCTGTCCGGCGGTCGGCTCACTGATCAAGTCCAGGTTCTGTTCAATCTGTTGCCATAACAATCTGATAAATCAAGCACATATATAGACTTTTGTTCAAAGTTGTACACAGATATGCATAATTTTCATTTGAGGGTTTTCCTGATGTATGTATCAAACAGTAAGTACGGGATTATTCTGATTATTCTGATGTAGTAACCAAAACTATAGCAGCATCACGTGGCATAGCTTAAGACGGGATAAACTTCAGCTGCGAACATGTGTTGTAAGTCCATCTGCACTTACAGAATATGACAACTATGGATTTGAACATGTGCAAGTCTTGGTTGGGCCTGCGAAGTTTAACCCACATTGACCACATTTTTTCATGTTGACAGGAGCAGAGGTGCCATCATCCACCCTGCATAAAATGGTAGAGTGGCACATACTATGGGTGGCTTGGCCCAGAACGTGTCAGACAGCCGTATGAATATTGATGTGATATAGTCTCACCAATGAACATTGTTTCGAGTTCGTAGTTGGGTGTGCTTGACGATGGCTGGGGTTCAAGTTTGCTTAGTGAGTCTGCTCTTCAAGGTTCTGGTGAGGCTATTTGTACTTTTTCTTACAGCCTGTTAGCGCAGCAGGCCATGTGAAAGAGGCGTTCTCATTCATGTGGAACAGCTCTCAAGGGACCATCCTTCTTTGATCCTTCTGTCAAATGAAAAAGATGAATTGATATAGTAAAGTTCAATGCGATGATATCAATGGAAGTTTACGAAGTAGTCAGGGATAGATGCTTTATATCATGTATCCACAGTCATGGGATGAGCTCACTAAGAACAAAGACGCATTTACAGCCAGGCCAGGCCTTCTTTTGTTTTTCTATGGTTCCATAGGCCCGGGCCTAAGAAAGGTGCGAATGATTGAGGTCCCAGTTCCCCTAGTACCTACCAACGGGCCAAATGGCGAATGCCAGTGGATGGATGAATATGAACGAAAGCGGTGGAGGCAGTGTCGACGTCTCGTTGTGAAGCGCCTCGAGGTCCCTCGGCCTGTAACAAGTATGTCATTGCCAGGACTCGGAGATTGGCTCTAAAACATTTTCCCTTGTATAACACTTAAACAGCGGTTAAAGCGGGAGGCCGGCATTTTTGCTACTATAATTGAAATTCTGATTGCCTTGTGAAGTTGCGACATGCTACCTCATGCTACTAATGATTCTGGGAGTGGAAGCGACTTGGTGGAATCCGGAGATCAGAAATTTCAAAACAGAGAATTACAACTCTTCGGATTCCATTTTCATCGACCGGGGGTGAGCTGAGAGCATGACTACGGGAACCCCATAGTTACACCTCTGCTCATTAGTCTGAGTACTTAGATTTTGACTTGTAGATCCCTCCATTGTCTGAGGGCTCCTGTTTAGTGCAAAACCTCGGTACACTACACTTGTGCCTCATTTATCTACCTATCTCACTAGAGCCCAAGGGAGCACCGGGAATCAAACCTGGAACCCGGGGTTGGGGGGGGCTTAGAAAAAAATTATTTTTGGGGGTCAAACTTTGAAAAATTGCGTATAAGTACCTGCTCATGGTGTAGCACATGATAATACAGTCCCTGGACAGATCTATGGATTAGTTGTTCCCCATTTAGGTCAGCTAGGCCTTAGAGAAAAAAATCAACCCCGTGTAGTTTTTCGAATCTTGGTGCCCCTTTGCTAGAGCCAGACAACAATCGAATAAGAAATTTCTTTCCTCGTCCTCAATGTACGTACTACAATCGTCTCGTTTCTTCTGCACTGACGTCCGAGCAGAGCCATGTCCAGTAACCAGGATCTCTTCCCTGACGATCAGCTCCTCCATCATATCTTCCCCGAATCGCAGTCGACCCATACGACCATCTTGGCGCAGACCTTTGTCAGCTGTACCTTTGTCGCTCATCATTGCGGGCCATCTGGGGAGGATGTCGTTGTACGGTTGGAATTATCCGAGGATTCCACTGGTTTTTGTACTGTTGCTGCCCTGCAAACTCTTGCGCAGCTTGTCATCCCAGAGTTGGTGCCGACAACCGAAAGATATGCATCAGCAAACTATGGCCAGGCTACAGATTGCTATGTAGTGGTTTATAGTCATATAGTGCCATAGCATGGGTCCCTAATTCTGTAGTGAAATAGAGGTGCTATGTAGCATCTCTGAATGGTCCATAGCATTCTGTAGTGCAATATAGTTGTGCCCCACTGTTTAGTAGCACTCCATAGTATCCTTGCATCACTCAGAAGCAGTATATACCCCTGTCCTTTGTCTATGTAGTATTATGGAGGTTGTCTCCCCTTGCAGTGTAATCTTGTGTAATCATTGTTTTTTTTTCATATTAGGCAATTAGAATTTTCCATATTAAGCAACTTCCATATTAAGCAACTTCCGTATTAAGCAATTCAAACATAATAAAATTATCACAAAAATTACGGTAAATTTCGCAAGCTGGCAATGATTACTAATCCAAAATAACTTCTAAATTGTGTCGTTCAACTTCGTCTTCTGGATGCATCTGTTGCCTGAAATAAATAGTAAATTACTATAAATATGAAGATATATCATACTCACATTCCTAGCTTGGCCCATTGTCGACGGTTAGCATCATATTTTGCTCGATGGTAAGGATCGGATTTGACTAGGTCGATAAGGGCCAGCATCCGGCTGTGGACGGAATGTTGTAAGATGCCTTCAAATTTGCTTTCGATGAACATTCCAGATGCGTATCGTTGCAGACAATGCCTCATCTAGAATATTGTAAGTAAGGGATGGTAAATAAAAAGACCAAAACTCACAGTTGTAGCAACAAGTGCTATAACATGGTCTGGAATACTGTTTCGAAAATCGTCAGGAAAAGTGCGAGCTAGAGCATTTTTGCCAGTGTAAAAAAACTTTATGCAGATGTCACGGATGCATGGATGCGCTAAATTGTTTGTTCGACCCTATGAAAAGCTGTTAGGAGGAGATAATAAAAAATAAAATAGTCCTTACCGCGTCATCCTTTCCATTCATAAGAAATTTACCGCCCGCTAAGAGATCACCTATGTTTTGCTCAACAACATATTGTAAGTCGCGTTGGCTTTGAAACTCGTCCGGTGGGTCCAACTCATCCCTAAAAGCTCTTTCGATTGCATTGTGAGCTACCGTCTTTAACTTACCACGGAATGATGCTCCTTCCTTAAAGATCTAAAAACTAAAGTCAAATTTCGTAGACATTCAAGGGACAATGTTTAACTTACCAAACACTCCATTTCACGCACTGGTTGATAAGCTTTATGCGATAATAAGTGTATATATATATATAAAACATTTTAGGACTCACTGTCGTCGATAACACCTCCCTCATCCTTAAATTGAGCAATTACTTCGAATAAAATTTTACGAGCATCGACAAGATGCTCATCGCGGTCCGGAAAGCCATGATGGAGCGCGATATGACGACGGTACTTGATCTTTGCTTGTACGAGAATCGAACTCCATGAACTCCCTTTATAAAATGCCAGTGTGTCAGGCTTAGCGTTGCCAGATGAATTTGAATTGCGAGCGGCTCGTGTCTTGGCATAGTCCTGCACTTCGTCATCAGCCCCTTCGCTCTCTTCTGCATTGCTGTCTTGGGCAGCGTGGTGATTGCGCTGGTGGAATGCTTGACGGTTAGCTGCTGCTGAGAGTCGTTGAAGCTGGGGGGGTTGGTTGGAGCGGGTTTTCTTACGATGGTGTGCTAGGACATCACATGCTTCTTCTTCTTCGCTGCCTTCTTCGCGACCTTCTTCTTCTTCTTCACCGCCTTCTTCTTCCTGTATACTCAACATTAGTGATGTATAAAAATATCCATATCACATACTGGAGTTGCCCTTATAATACGACGTGATTTGCGGCTCCTTATAAAGATCTCCCCTGCCGTCTCATCTTCAGATAGGGGAGCTTCATCAATTGGAGTTGCTGAGAAGGATCATTAGCTTTAAGGATGCTGAAGCAATAGATGAATACCCTGAGGACGATCATTGTCATCATCATTATCTCCCGCTTCATTTTCACCACCATCCGT
>MU130237.1:683365-813881 GCA_015039465.1 Phlegmacium glaucopus | reverse complement strand
TTTTAAATGAGATGAGTGAAAGGATGTGAGGAGAGGAAGAGAGAGACAGAAAATAGAGGAGATATAGAGTAAATGGAAGGAAAAGTGGATAAGGGAAAAAATAGTGTCCGAGAAGCATATTAAGGTGATAGGTAAAATGGGGGAGAGGAAGACGGGGACAATAAGAAGGACGAGTGAAGGAAGGGAACGGAAGGACAGGCACATTAATGGGGTTGTTTCGAGTATAATAAGGCTTGAACGAGCACGGGATTTTTTCTGATGTAAATGAGGAAAGCGTCAGAGGACCAACGGCCCATGGGTTGAATAATAGAGGGGGGGACGCCGTTTTCGGCGAGAGATGTGGCACCACCGGCTCGCATCGAATGGCCACCCATGTCGTTCTTGAAGAAGGCATGGAGTTTTGACATGAAAAAATGCCGATTGGGGACGGATCCATTGGAGGTGATCCATAAGGGAGACGCGAGTGGGTACAATGAGTCTCTGCTGTTAAGATATTGCTGGAAGAAGAATAGAGGGTTGATGGGTGGGAATTGGTTTTTCGAAACTAGTATTCGGTTCCCTTCGAAGAACCGGTCAGCTTTGTGGCCTGGGAGTTGAAACTCGTAATGGTCTGGGGTGACGCGGACGGAGGAACGCTTAGATATTTTGCGCCAGTTTTGCAAGGCTTTTTCGTTAGGGAAAGCAAGTTCGCCTAGACGGAGGAGTGCGAAAAAACCAGTCAGGATCATGGCGAGGAAGAGGGAGTCGTCATGTAGCGAAGAGTGTTGGAGTGATGTGATGACTAGGTCGAGGTCTGGGGTGGTAAGGGCCTGTTTTCTTTTTGTGGCCACCCCTTTCAATCGCATACAACCTTTGAGGGTACGTTCTACTAACGGTGAACGCCGCGCTTCTCGAACGTTTGGGAAATAAGGTTCTAATTGTTGGGATATCCCGGACAGATAGGATGCGACCGATCTTGGATTGATGTGATGACACATGTACACGGTGAAAAAGGAAAGAGTTTCAGGGGAGGGATCGACGGGGAAGTTGTGCATGCGGACGAAGGATAAATAGGAGTTTAATGCTGAGTTGTATGTTTTTAATGTGGAGGTGTCAATGGCTTGTCCAATAGCGATGGCGCGTTCTTGAATAAGACGATCTCGAGACCACGCCTCACGAGGACGTTGTCTGGAGGAAAATACAGGGGAGTTCATTTGGATAGCCCCACCAAACTGGGGGGATTGAAAGTGTAGAGGTTTAGGAGGGGTTCGTGTTCGAGTGCAGTGGAAAATTTGACTCGTGAGAGAGCGTCCGCGACGATGTTTTCAGCACCGGGAACATGAAGGACTTGCAGGCTAAAGTCCTTTCGAAGGATGATATCAATAGCATGTTTGAGCAAGGGGTTATACGCAGGGAGTGCTCGATACGAGCGAAAAATATCAACAGTTTTCAAGTTGTCGGTATATATCACGATGCGCGACCCGAGTGGTGCGCTATAAATCGTTGTTGTTGTTGTATATAAACACCAACCAGAGAGCAGTGGACCAGACCTTAGGTCAAGAGACTCCCTGTTGTTCGTTTAGGGAAGGTGTAACCTTGACTTGTATCACACAGAGGTAGGGAGCAAGAGTAGAGGTGGATGAGGATGAATATGAGAGAGTCTTTGGTGAGACTACAGCGGTTGACAGTAGGGGACAGTGACAAGTAAAAGGCTGAAAAAGCGAAGGGAGTAGAGGATGTGGATGAGGATGATAGAGGAAGAGTCTTCAGCAAGACTATAGTGATTGACAGTAGAGGACAGTGACAGTAAGGGACTGAAAAAGCGAACTTAAGGAAGGAATTCACTGGAATTCCACTGAGATGATGAAAGTGGGGGGTAAGAATGAATTGAACTGAACTACCTATCCTGGTACAAAAGAGCAGTATTTATACCCTAAGGATGAGGCTATGTAAAACAATAAAAAGAAAGAAGTACGCGCTGTCAAAGGAAGAAAGATGAAGAGAGGACAGCTGCGAGAAGAAAGAACAATGGAAAAGAAGAAGGAACAATAAAAAGATCTGTAAAATGTCAAAGTGCGAGAGAAAAGAAGAGAAGGCAGTGTACATAGTCCAATAGCAAAAATATATCGACTCCATAGGCGTGTGGTCATGTCAAAAATGTGAAAGGTCCTGAGTCAACACTTGAAAGGCGCAGCCTTGTTCCCGAGAAAATACTACTTGCCCATGATCCCATGTCGCGCAGCCTTGATAACACTTGACACACTGCGAGAATAATCCTCTGCTGCTGATTCATCTGCAATTCCTGCTTAGTCGTGATCCTCCTGGACTTCCTAAATTGTCATAAAGAGGGTGGGAAGGCTTCAGGTACCGCGTGAATGATGGTTTTGGCAGTGAATGATAAGATAAGAGGTAGATGAGTGAGGATAGGGGACTGAGTGAGATCCAGGAGCGAGGTATGGCAAGATAGATAGCTGAGGCGAAGACTTGTGGGTCCATAGCCACAACAACGATGACAAAGCCTTTGACATAATGGGAGATGTAGCTGATGCGTCCATAAACGGGCCGTTCTTGAAATGATGGGCCATAGATGCGATCAAACGCGAGCCGATGACCGATGCGAATAGTAGATTGATCGCTTTGTTGTATCACTAGCCAAGGGACAAACGGATGGTAGATGTTAAGGAGCATGTCGATAGTGTAAATGATAGACAACATGGTGGAGGACATTGGGGATATGATGAGCGATGAGGATGTTATCGTTGAACGAATGGTTTTGTTGACCAGGAACACGATTCAGGGCTGCTTCCAAAATCGGTAAGCAAATTCAAAGTCCGCTTATTTTCATGATGGCGACTTTTAAGCTTTCTTCTCACGCTACCAATCAGTATTGGTGCGCGACAGCGCGAGATTGGACATTGTCCAATGCTGACAGGACACACAGTGATTCAAAATAAAAGATGTATTCGCATGGTACATTGACGGGAGTTGGGGCATAAAACCCTGTTTTGTTGTCTGGGTACCAAAAACCCATGCCTTCTGGGCACGCGTCACAATAGACGACATAGTCGGCATCTGCAGGTGACCAGGACGTGGATTTAAGGAGATGTACGCCTTCGGACTTTTCAATGTGGTGGATAGCCCACATGAAATCGTCTCGGATGGCATTGTTTATATAGATGCGTTGCTCCCGGTTGTGTTTACTCATTATTTTCGAGTATACATTATTAAGAGCGGGGCGAAGATGGGGATAAACATTGAGCGCCCAGTTAAACCATCCGGCCATTCGTTCCCAATGCTTGAGCTTGAAACTGCCGGATGAGTGCTTGGGTGGTTTTGAGGCCCAGAATGAGAGTTCATAGAGGAGACGAGACTTGGCTGAGGGTGGCAGAGAGAAGGTCATGGAATTTGGGTCGACTTCAATTCCAATGATTGTAAGTGGGCTACCTGAAACTTGCTTCTTGGGTTTGTGTGGGATGCCGAGTTCGTCCCAGAGGTCGAGGAGTTGCTTTTGATGAGATGGTAGATATTGGTTGTAAGGTTCATAAAGGAGCGTCTCTCCGGTCGGGTCACAGCCAGAAGAATCATCTACGTAGTTAGCGAGGTAATCGAATAGTTTAACGTACTTAGCGATCCATGCTACGAGGCTGTTAAAGGAAATGAAAATTCCTGGAGAGCCGCTACTGCCAAAAGCTAGGTTGTGGTCGACGAAGCGTCGACCCCCGATAGTGTTTATTTGCTTAATTTGCCAGCATGGATGCACTGGCATGAGGCGATAGGCCTCGGAGATGTCGGATTTCCACATGGTAATCGGAACGTTACCAATGGACCTTTTGACGTCGAGAAGGATTTCACCGAGCTGGCGAAGATTGTCTAATGGGAAACCAGTTACTTTTGTGTGATCAATCATGTTGTTCAGGGAGAAAGGGCCTGCGCTGTGGTCAGTGACGAGCCGCAGGTCGGTGGAGTTGGGTTTATCGACTGCATAAATGGGCATGGAATACATCCCAGGGAGCAGTTCCATGCCGAAGGACGGGGAGAAACGACCCTTGTCGATTTCGATTTTGCATTGTTCGTGTAGAAAATCCGACCTCCTGGGGTCGGTAGGAGGCGGGCGAGATTCGTCATGCGTGTCTGGGAAATTGTCACGTAGGGTATCAGCCCACGGCCAGAAACCCTCGCGCAGGCCCATGCATACAGATTGGATGAAAGGTTGATTGGGGTGATTAACGAGAAGAGACTCGAATACGTCGACTTTGATAGGGGTCACTATTTTAAATAAATTTGGGTTGTCAGCGATAGTCTTTTGGACGATGGGATTCATGATCTCTGAACGAGGTGGACGAGGAAGAGGAGGAGCGTACAGAGACCACTCAGCAGTGGTAGGAGAAAGGACAGACGACGCTTCCCATAGGTTGTGTCTGAGATACTTAGGTTGAATACCGTAAATTTCATTCGCTCCTTCACGGACAGTCTTTGCTGGTGTGGCCTGGTTTTTTGCAGGATTTGCAGAGATGTTTATATCTGCAGTCGTTCTCGGAGAACTTGCAGGTCCCGCTGTTGAACTTGTTGCAGATTTCAGGCTTTCTGGAGGGTTGCGTGTAGTTGACAGCTTTTTTAGCGATGGTTGAAGAGGAGTGGCTTTCAATGCCGTCTGGCATGACGATTGCTGAGTAAAGGCGGGAGAATCGGTGAGTATCAGTGAGGAGGACATGTTGGCCCGCGCCGACTTCATTTCTGAGTGCGACATCGTAGAGGATGATGCGGTGATGCGATGAAGCAAGCTTGGCTGCGAACTCTTCTTCGATGTAGTCTCCGTAGTCGAGTAATTCCTCACGTCGATGGGGGAACGCAAAGGAAATGGCTTTGGCAGCTCGTCTCCACGCCGTTGACCATTCCGAAGCTGTACGGACCCGCTTCTTTGCTTCTGGGAAGCCAAAAGAGACTTCTGTGTCTCCCAGGCGACCCTTTCTCTCTTCATCAGGGACAGTATGGTGGAGAGATGCGAAGATCTGGTTGAGATCGACAGAGTCCCCTTTGAAGATGCGCTCCCATTGTGACGACATCAGGAAAAATGATTTTGGCCCTAGGTAGCCTTGGGTAATTTGTTAGTATCACATCACTACTCAGGACATCCCAGGACACCCCAGGACACCCCAGGACACCTCAGGACATCCTAGAGCAGCACAGGTAAAATTTTGAGTGTCACCCATTTTCTCAGGACACCTTTAGTGTATCCTGTGCATTGACCATCTGGACCAAATCACATCAGGGGGCCCTGGGAGTCCCTTAGAATTTATGAATTTTGCTAGAAAATCTTTAACCGCCGCGTCCAAAAAAGTATTTTGCAGTTTTCTCAATAAGGAGAGCTGCTATTAATATAATTTAAACATATTCAGGGTCCTAAAACAATTCTCTACCATCTTTAAAAAATTTCCTTTTTTGGAATTTATGTAATCTACCCTGACCCAGCACCATATGCTTGAAATCATGCTTATCTGTGATCATGTGACCAATGGTCTGTGCGCCATCCAAAAGATATATAAACCACCCACAATTTTGTTTCTTATTCCCTACTTCCCCAGTATTATACTAGTATATTTATGTATCACTATTTTATTATTATTTTATTACTAGTACTATATATGATGTTTAGAATAATTGAATATAATTTTATTGTTATTATTAATATTCTGTTGTGTGAGACCACTCAAATATCTGGTTTATATATGTTTTCTAGCATCAGATCCAAAGGGACTAAGGCTGCCTAGGATGCTCTCAGGTTGCCTCAGGTTGCCTCAGGACGCTCTCAGGTTGCCTCAGGACGCTCTCAGGTTGCCTCAGGACGCTCTCAGGTTGCCTCAGGACGCTCTCAGGTTGCCTCAGGACGCTCTCAGGTTGCCTCAGGACGCTCTCAGGTTGCCTCAGGACGCTCTCAGGTTGCCTCAGGACGCTCTCAGGTTGCCTCAGGTTGCCTCAGGACGCTCTCAGGTTGCCTCAGGTTGCCCCAGGACAGCCTAAGACTTTTCATACATAGGTAACTTGCACCCCAGGGCGACCTCTTGACCTGAGCGCCCTGAGCTGCCTGGGGCACCCCAGGACATTTCAGGACGGCCTAGGGCACAAGTCATTTTTCCTGATGGAGGGGATGCCAGTGGGTGAATTGGGGGCGATTTTTGCGTAGAACTTGGATTTGGATATGTCTCCGTGGTAGATTCGCAGTAGCCTACGGGTTTCCTGGCTACTGGGGTGAATAAGGTCGGCGGTTGATTCATCGCTCGAGTTGTACCAGGGCATATCGGATTCATTGAGTTTCTGCCGTTTCACCCGTTTGTCTTCTTCGTCCCCAGAGTCATCGTCTTCCCAATCCTGAGGAGTCCTCTTTTCACTGGTTTCGGGGACAGAGGTCGGATTCTTGGAAGAGGAAAGAGGAGGGTCGGATTTTGGGTGTCCACGGAGAGGTTGCTGTACAGAGATGATTTCTGAGAGATAGGAGTCGAAAGTCGACTCCTTTTGGGATTGAGAACCCGAGACATCAGTGTTCTCGCTGAGGATTCGCAGGATGGAGGAGATCGCTTCCGTTTTTGACGAAGACCCCTTTCGGTATTGATCAACTGAGACTTCGAGTTCGTTGAGGAGTCTGAGTCGTTCATCCTCTGTAGGAGAGTCCGATGGTCTCGTGAAGGAAGAGGATTGAGAGACATGGTCCCCGTTGTTGGTCGAGACATGATCTCTGTTATTGGCAGAGGCGGGCTGGTTAAGCGCTGAAGTAGACTCGGATGGTTTCGAGGAGAGATCGGAGACATCCGGTTCAACAGCGAGTGATGAGTCGGTTCTGGAAGAGTCGCCATAGGTCATAGTTTTGAGTGGTTAACACGATGTAGATTTGGATGCGACTATTAATGCCTCTGGTACTGGACTACTCCTGGGAGAGACAGTGAGCGAATGAAAACGGCTCTCGTAACAGTGAGAGATGAGAATCATACCTGGGAGAGACAGTGAACGAATGTATGAGATGAGGTCCGTGGGGACTCGTCTCTTATACCATTCGAACTGTCTCTCCTCGCATCGTCAAAGATAGACTGTCTATCTTTGAGACGTTGTTCGATTCATGTGTAAGTGTTCAGATCGTCTGTGATTGTACACTGTTACTCGTCTTTTTACTGTTGAAGTCACAGCTTGAATGCACGTGACATGTAAGAAGGCGTACCAGAGGCCCTTGATGGTCGCTCATTGAACTTGTGTAAAGACATAAATATCTTTAAACTCGATTTTACAGGAAGAAAAGTTATCCGATCGGAGTGGTCCGGAAACAGGAGGGCTTGGTATTGTTTGGCACCAAGTCAGCTGAAAAATGATCTTTGCCCAAAGATATCGATTGCACTCCTTTGCCCGAAACATATTCAGAAGGACAATGGCCAATCAGCCAAACCATCCCATAGGTGATCGTAAAAATCTAGTACCTTTCTCATCGCGTTTGAGGGAGGGTAGAGCTCTTGCGCTCGATGTCTGGACAATATTCAAGTAATCAATCAACCTGCAATACCTACATAATCGTGACCCTAATTACCCTGTCATAGCGTTGCTAATCTGCCAGCAGATTGCATAAACCTTGGCCAAGGCTACATGAACTTTGCACCTCCAAAATGGGTGACTGAGGCAGCTGAGCAAGCACTGAATACTGTAGCTCCTAATCACTACTCCCACCCTCGAGGTCGCCTTCGCCTCCGCGAAGCTATCAAGGCATTTTACAGCCCGCAGTTTAATAGAGATCTAGATGTCGAATCAGAAATTTTGGTTACCAGTGGAGCAAATGAAGGTATCAGATAGTAATAATCAGCTCCGAATTAGCATACTTACTGAATCTTTACAGGACAATATGCAGTCTTCACTGCTTTTCTAGATCAAGGAGACGAAGTCATTATGTTCGAACCATTCTTCGACCAATATCTTCCCTCCGTCACCTTCAACGGTGGCAAGCCCGTCTATGTTCCGTTGCACCCGCCCAAAGACTCTATCAAAAACCAGAAAAGCAACGACTGGACCATAGATATCCAGGAACTCCGGTATGTAATTCTATACCAATGGGATCAGCACTTATCGAGATGTTTATTGAAGACGGGCGATCACTCCACGCACCAAGATGATCATTATCAACACCCCTCATAACCCTGTCGGCAAGGTTTTCACCAAAGTTGAATTAGAGGCAATTGCAGCAATCGCTGAAGAATTTAATCTTCTCGTGATGGCAGATGAAGTGGTATGTCAAAGGTTTTCCCCATTACCAAACGCCCTCTTCACCTATCCCCTACCAGTATGATTGTCTGGTATTTGATGGGATGGAGCATGTTCGCATTGCTAATTTACCTGGTATGTGGGACCGGACTATAACTGTCGGGTCAGCAGGAAGTAAGCAGCATACTTTTTCAGCCTTGGAATTGTAGTTATGATTTAACATTTTACAGAGGCATTTGCCGCAACTGGGTGGCGTATTGGTTGGCTTATCGCCCCAGCTTCTTACATCCATCCTACACTGGCTGCGAGTACCCGCATTGTTTTCTGCACAAACTCGCCATTACAAGAAGCAGCAGCAGCAGGTCTAGAACAAGCCAAGGAGAGGCGTTTCTTTGAGACGCAGCTTGCGGAATATGAAGAAAGACGATCCATACTCTGTGATGCTTTCGATAAACTGGGACTGAAGTACAGCTTGCCCCAAGGCAGCTACTTCGTTTTACTGGTAGATTTTCTCTGTTGGACGGAAATTACTTTTTGGTCTCAACAAAATGTAGGATATCTCGAAAGTTAAATTTCCAGAGGACTATCCCTTCCCACCAAGCGTTCTAGGAAGAGGACGCGACTTCAGGTTAGCTTGATTATTTGGTAACGGGTGATGGCACTTCTAATTCAAAATAGGGCCTGTTGGTTTATTGCGATGGAAGTCGGTGTTTCTTCTATCCCGGTTAGCGAGGTATTTGTCCCAATTTTCGGTTCGCCTCTATGTTCAATCTTAATGTTCTATCTAGTTCTACTGCGAAGAACATGCTAACATCGGCGAGGCCTACGCAAGGTTCGCATTCTGCAAAGATGTCGATACCCTGCGAAAGGCAGCAGCAAGATTCGAGAGGCTTCAGTCCTACATATAGACTCCATGGGATCTCACCAATCATACTAGTGCTAGATAGATATATAGAAATGACTGTTTATGAGGAAGCCTCTGTTGGTTCACCCATAGCTTCTACCAATTGGTCCACGATAGCAGATAGATCTTCATCTTGGTTTCTGGTTGTAAATCCATAGTAGGATGGGTTGCTGATGACCCGCTGAGCCAAGAACGTGAATGACAGTGCATCAACCACCTGTTGCTTATCTATATGGTGGTGAAAAACAGTCTTGACCCATCTTTGGAGTGTTTTCGTTTCAGTGAGCTGTGATTCCACCGGTAGGCCATCGTCCAGAAAACGAGAATATGTCTCCAAAGCCTCTGCTTGGCAGAAGAGATGGAATTGACCAGCACCCGTGTGACGCACTGCACGACTTTGCATCCTAACTAGCTCGGTCAAGGAATAATCCAACATTTGCCGTATGTCAGAGCCCTCTTGGGTTTGCGCGAATTGCGTACCCATCACAATGACAATCGCTGCCCGTACAGGCACAATCCAGCATGAATCTCTTGGAACTATAAGAACACGGATAAAACCCTCTGCATACATCTCCAGCATCAGATTACGGTCTGACTTGACAATCCCAGGGTGGAAGAACCCCACGCCTTTGCTCACGAAGTCAACCAATGTCTTGTCGTTGAGTCTGGCACAGTAAGCTCCAATAAGCTCATCGGAGGTGTTGACATCTATGTAACCTCGTGCGGTTTCCAAGTCTAGGGTACAGTGTGTAACGAGATCCATGGCTGTGGATCGACATTGTCCGCGAGAGGGAACAAAAATTAGTGCTGGACTTCCTGGCGGTGAATACTGTATAGCTCTATGGGCTGGCCCCGCCATGGCTTTAAAAAGGGAAACAGAATGGGGTATTGCGAATGTTTGGCTTGACATGGTCAATGATTGGTCACGGTCTTGAGGACGAAAACTGGACAGAGCAGCGGGTTCGACATCTAGCCAATTTGCTAGATCTGTGGGGTCGTTGACGGATGCAGACAGTCCAACAAATCTAGTAGAAGCGGACTGCGTAACAATCTTTAAAAGTGAGATCCCAAGCTCGTAGACTGAATCTAGCTGTTCAAGGTTCTCGCACACGACCAAACGCAACCCTTGTATGTTCGTGGGCAGAGCTGGCTTTGAAAAGGCTTCTAGCAGTGTTGCTGCAGTAATAATACGAATAGTTCGTGACGTCGGAGGCGCCAAAAGCGAGCCAGCTCCCTCATACTCTAGGCGAGCTCCAATGAGCTGCGAACCTGGCCGAAGTTCTGATATCATCTCGAGGGCCACCGCTTTTGTTGGGGTCACAATCCAAATCCATGAAGAAGGGGCCTCCAGAATCGTCAGCCTGTAGCCAATTTCATCAGTGGTCAATACATTACCAAGGTTCACACGTACCAGACGAGCATCTGTACAGCAGTAGACTTGCCGCTTCCTGAAGGCGCGCAAACCAACGAATGACGACGGCCTCGCACAAGGTTCCAGAAGTACTGTGTTTGAAGGTTGTTAAATGTGTGAAGCCGACGCGAGAAGATCCTTGCTAAATTCGAAAATCCTTCTAATTCGTTCATTGATAGAAAGGGTAGGTTTAATAGACGTGTATGAGGTGGAGAAGCTGGGGGCATGATCAAGGAATCCATAGCAATGTTAAGATTATCTTCTGCGCCCACCCAACGGTCTGAAACAGATCGAATGGTGACGAACGGAGGCGGTTGGCCTTGAGGTATAGAGATAAAAAAATCGATTTTGAGCGTATCAGTGGTTTCGCGGAAGGTAATGCGCGATGATTGAAGAACATTTAAGCCAGTATCATCCTCTACCCAGATCCAGAAATGTTCACTCGTACCATGGACAGCCGTGCTCCACTCAAATGCACGATTGACTTTGAGACAAACCTTGAGAATATCAGCTGCAATGGGTTGCAAGCCATAGAGAATTTGGACGGAGGGAAATTGTTTTGCAGCATTCACGATGGCACGTCCATGTTGCTCATTTAAATGAACTAGCTTCCCCAAAGAAGCAGCGTCGAACCCCGCCAACTGAGTAACGGACCACTCATCTGCCCACGTCTCCAAGTTGTAAAGAGTTTCTGCCTTAAGTTGAAATTGCTTTAATGGGTGATGGAAAGGCCATAGACGCGTTTCTACAGCTTTGCTCAACTCCAGAAGAACAGCAGTGACGCTGGACCATTTTTTGCTCATAGCAATTTCGAGTACTGCGCGAATAATTCGACCACCGTTTTGAGCAACATAAGCCATGTCCGAGACGAGCGCAAAATCCTCGACGATTTCCCTGGAAATGTAACCTTGCAAAAGAATATTGACTTTTCCTGCCGTAGTATCGGTGCCTCCCTAAGTAAAATTAGATTTGAGATTTGACAGCAAGAGAACGGCGAAAAAAATCACTTTAACTTCGCAAGGAACACGCTTCATGATATGCTCGAGTTCTTGAACCTCCGACTCACGTATTTGGATTTGATCAAACTAATAATCATCAGTCGAGCATTACCGCGACATGATGAAAACTCCTTGCCTCAGTACTCTTGCAGAGCATTCCCAACACATCGGCTTCAGACATCTTGGGTCGAAATTCCTGAGTAAATATTTCCATGGAACTATGGCGAATGTAGTATTTTGCTGCGATCCTGCCGAGGTCGGTGATATTAAATCGTCCATGTTGATTTTCAAATGTAATCATCTTCGTTTCTGCCAGCTTCTGGGCTGCGAGATTAACAAGTTCTTTTCTTTTGCCACCCAACTGAGGATCGTCCACGACAGAATCTCGTGCAATGCCTGAATGTAGCAGAAAAAAGTTACTTTAAAGGGCAATGAAAAAAAAGAAAAGCAATGCCGACCATAAACGAAGGGGTTCACGCGCATTCTTACAAACAGGTATGTGTATCCAAGCCACTGCACGGCATCGTGAACGTTCGACACAGTCCCCAAGGAAATCTCTGCGTTGAGTGCATCAATCATGCCTGTTTGAAATCTGACAAGTGCTGTTGAATAAAAACACTGGGATCATATGTGTGCGAATCTCACTTGGATTCAATAGGAATCTAGCGCAAACAGTTAGTACCCAATATCTCTGACTGAGATATGCTCACTTGGGAAGTGACCGCATCCAGATAATGAGTCAATTTGTCTTCAGTCGTGCAAATGTAGCCTTCGCCACTGGTTTCGAATCCAGGTCGACCGGCACGTCCAAACACTTGCAAAACGTCAAGCACTGATAGATCGACAAAATTGCCTTTCATGCTATCGTACACCTGTGTCCCTTTGATGATCACTATGGAGGTACCATTTCATAATGCGCTACGTTGAAAGCGTAACGAGACTGACCAGCATGTGCAGGTAAATTAACTCCCCAAGCCAATGTCGCCGTGCAACAAAGCACCTATCGAAAGCCTTCAGATATCGAGCAAATAAACTTCGGCAATATTACCTTGATGGCTTTAGCTTCAAACATGCCCTCGATCATATTTCTATCAGAACGCAGCATTCCAGCGTGGTGGATTCCAAATCCACTATCAAACAGAATTCTCATCTCCTTATTCCTCGACTCTCCGATTTTTTGACGAAATGTATTCCATTGAGGGTGTTCCTCGCAGGAAAAATCTTCGGCATTCCCTTCAACAGCAGACATCTCTCGGAGGTTCATTGCCGCTTTCACGGTCTCTTTGCGAGCATGAACAAATACCATGACTTGGTGGCCCTTGGCTACCAGCTCGGAGACCTTCTGGAAAGTTACTTGATCCAAGTTCTTCCGTGATTGTAAACTTCCCGCCTTTCCTTTGATTCCTAAGAAATGTTGTTCAAGTGGTACAGGCCGAAAGGATGAATCAAAGTAGAAAAGCCCTTTGTAAAGCGAAACGCTATAACAAGGTTCGGCGAGGTCATAGGGGCAGGTTAAAGGGGGCAGCACCTTAAAAATTCTGCGACGTCCTTGTAATTTGGGAGGGTTGCGCTTAGGCCAACAATTCGTATCATCGATTGGCTAGATTCCACCTGCATCCTCGTTAACGAATCATAGATAGGTTACTGAATATGTTGAAAGGGCACCTGGCGCAGTGTTCTAGCCACGATGGTCTCGATAACTGCACCGCGCTCTTCATTCAGTAAGTGCACTTCGTCGATGATCAGCAATTTCAAGCTCTGGAAATGCGGTTGTAAATCAAGCAAGCAACTAAGAAGATTGTATCTAACCGAGACTAGTTCTCCTTCTCCGGTTGGTTTTCTTGTCACAACGTCCCATTTTTCCGGCGTTGTCACAATTATTTGGGTGCTTGCAATTTCGGCCCTCGTTAATTGCATATCACCTTGGACAGGAAGTCAATAAAGTCAGCAAGAAAGATCAACCTTACCAGTCAGTTCCCGGACTTTTATCGAAAGCCATGCCAGCCTTTTGCCTAGCTTTCGCACAATCTCGGAGGCTAATGCTTTCATAGGGGCGCTGAAGAAATTATTAGTTTCAGTTAGCAAGCAGCATAGCCCAGAGTAACGCACACATATATTACTTTGAACGTATCTAGGTTGATAGTCTGACGTATATGCACAGTAGATGATGCGGGCGTAGATGACCGATGCTGATCAATCACTCGGAGAATAGCCAGCATGGCCACGTCGGTTTTCCCCTAGAAAAAAGGTTTGAGTAGAGCGCCTGGTGATATGCTTGCATGAGCACTGACTGCCCCGGTGGGTGCTGTTCATGCAGGCTTCAGAAATATACACTGATTAAAACATGGCGGAATAAATGGTACCACAAATAAGAAGATTTTCATTGGAACCGTAAGCCGTTTGGTAGATAATTGACTGAATCCTATTGAGGGATCTGTATCCCTGACATTTAAGTCAGTTCGTGAGTCGACGATGAGGACTCTCGAGAATTACTGTGAAACATCCTTTAACTAGTTCCTCGAGCTCAGAAATCAGTATGAGACGTTCCTCAGCCCTAGGTGGGATGGGTTTCGCAGCAGGAATGATTACTTCTTCATATTCCTGCAAGGTATTTAGTTGAGACAGGACCCTCGATTCAGGAGAGCCGACCTCGTGAACTTGTCTATCTGTGCCAATCGGCAACATATACTTTGTTCCAAACTGTGAGACGACATTCCCTTGAGACAGTCCGCTTGAAGAATATACATGTGGATAAACCTCCTGGGCGGCCTCCTATACCCTTTTGAGCCAACGTGCTAAATAACATTTATCAATGAAACAATACAGACCGCAATGCCTGAGAACATGGGACGTGCAGAATTGGATTTGAATTGCTCTTGCATCCGCTTACGTGCATTCTGATTGGATAATGCCTGTTTATCGACTACATTTGGTGATCGTAGATCAGCTTTGACTCTAGAAGGAATTCGAGACACCTACGTCCCCGTTGATTATTTGATGATTCTAGACCACTAGTGATGACATCTTGCGATTTATTTAGATAAAGTTCTAGCTTTGAATGCCATGAACACTCGAGAAATCGGTAAGCGTCACGTCCTACCTCTTCTCTGACCAGCGAGCGATTATCAAGAATATCCACAATAAGTGCTATTTCATTGAATCCGAGAAGTTCTGCTAATTGAGCAGATATTTCATCATTTGTTTGGGGAGAAGATATGATCGTGAGGAGAGGTTGCAATGACGGGAAGATGAGGGGTTTGCTATTCCACAAATATATCAAATTCTTTGCGTAGCCGAAACAGAGATTGCTCACCTGTACAGAGCAGTCATAACGGCAGATCCGAAAGAAAGCGAAGATAAGTCGAATCGGTAGACGTTTAGAACCGAGTCACTCCAAAATTCATCCCAATCAATGCCAGAGTCGTTGAGGTCATTACAATGCACTTGATTGTCTCCGACAATCGTACAAAATCCGAAGCCAAGCGTGAACTATTTCTGTATATCTGAAAGAGACCAAGTAAGACTTACTGTATCCATTCGTTTGCAGTATCTTTGGAGGCAGTTGTTTCCGACGAGCTCACAAGATCACCGATGTGTTTCAAAATCTCTGGCATTTTTGTTGCAAAAGCAGATCGTAGCCAGTTGATGTTAGGAAAAGGTAAAGCAAATCCTCCCAGTCGACGACAGATTCTCGAGTTTTTGATGATTGTAATGAGATCAAGTTGGTAATAAACAAGGTCAATTGACAGAACGCTCACCCGACTTAAAGTTACACTCGTTTTACTTGAACATGATTGTTTACCACCACCACTATACTGCTGTTTTCACTTGCACTCACTCACAAGAAATGTGCTCAGCAGACTCGAAATTAAGATGTATTAAACCCCCAAATTATAGTATCAACAAAAAGGAATTTATGATTTATTTTAAGTTAACTTGGGCAAGGCGGGAGGGGGTGACTTCAACCGTGCAGCGTTATTTTGTTTACCAATTCCGAGTCTACTGAGGACGTCGCGAACCTCACCTGCATTTCGTGAGGAGAGCTTTTTGGTTCTTGATCTTGATCTTGTTTGAGTAAGTCTGAGCGCAGGGTCCCCCCCCATGAAAGACGAAGCGTGATCGAGGGTGGAGATAGAAGGAGGGCGGACCAGGGCAGGGTTGGACATACTGCTGCGGCCTTCCAGAGCTTCTCTGAGGTCGGTTACGCCCAATCCTCGTGTGGATCGCGTCAAACTTTGCAAGGAAATATTTTCTATGTGCATCAGGGCGGGCGATATCTTTAGAAGAGGCGAGATCCCATCTCCACGCAAAGTGGTTTCATAGCCTGAAGAACTCTCGACTACCATGTTTTATTCAGGAGGAAATAGAAGAGTTCAGCTGAGATGCTCACAATCTCTCAGGGCTAGATCCGGGGTCCATTTGGGGGTCAACCTACGATGGAGTCCCTCTTGATCGATTCCAAGAGCGTCATGAATCGTCCGACAGGCGGTGAGAGCTAAGAGTGCTTCATTTGTATCTACACCGGGACATGTATTGACGTTTGCAGGCTCTTGCGTCGATGTCATTTCCGGCCACGAAGACAACAATGAGATAGCCTACAAACAAGGTCATTACAGATAAAGCAATGCAGGTTACGACATACCTTCTCGGCGAGTGAAATGACAGCATGTACTGTCCAGACCTGGCCAATAGTAAGCCATACATGGGCAATTATAATTCTTATGGCGATGATCTGCCCGATAGCAGCTGAATCACAATCAAGAGTTTTGACAACCGTATCCAAGGCCAGAATCATGGGGAGCCCCACGAGTAATCCTCTAATAGGCAGCTTCACTTGCACTGTAGTAAGAATTTTCAGAAGATTGGCATAATCTTGTTCTGACGCCTGTGCTGATGTTGTGAGACGAGAAGGTATCTTATCCAGTAGTCGAAGAACCAGAGACTCTTTTCGAGCCCTCGGCCCATGTGTATTACTCCAGGAACGTCGATTGTTGCTTTGCGAGTGAGATGAATTGTCATTACTTGTCCTCGGGTTACTCGAAATTTCTTCTATGACAGTAGCCGAAACAATTGAGGAAGGGTCGTCGGAGGCCTGAATAGTTATAGCGTTGGATGGCGTGCCTAAGGCTGGCGACGTTGCCAAGATATACACGTAAGCATGCAGAGCATTGAGGAATTTGCTTGCAGTATCAGTCATGCGTGGAAACGCATGGGCGGTCTGGATATGTCGAGGAGAATTGTCAGCGAGCCTCCGCGCATGCTTTAAGGCATCATTGTTTTCCCCGTGTTTCGGCATCTCTTCGATAATATAGTATATTAGAGCTGCCGAACATTCATTGCGCACTGTTGATTCAGAGTCGCATAGGAGGCTGAGTGTATCCTGCCAGATATCGGGAGGCACTTTTGTTCTGCGTGAGATTGATTCATCTCCACCTTTACGGGTTGTCTCCGACTGCTTCGTCACAGGTTCCAGAGGCAGCTTCTGGACATTATTCGGTGGTTCGGTTGTATTAGCGGTACGGATGAGCCCTAGTAGACCTTCCAGCAAACATCGTATGGCGGTTGATCTGCTGTGAAGAAAGTGGTCTTTATCCCGAACAGGGGTCCCCTGGGCTTCGATAACTACCAGACGATGGATCAATTCCGCCTTCAAAAGCAAGTCCAGTCCTCTGTTGTCACATTAATAGAATAACTTACTGCAAGATCCTGTATCTGGTCAGAGTAATACACATGGCATCCCAGGGAAGAAATACATTCTACCAGGGCAGGCAAAGCTGCGTCTTGAGGGTGGATGGATATACGACGAAGTAAGAGCGTAAGCAGATTGGACATGATATCGGATGAAGACAGGTTGATGAGTGGGGTTGGAGAGCTGAAGACAGCTGTGACCATGGCTGTCAGTGCTATGTGAAGAGAGGTAATGTCAGGCGTGTCCTGATGCACAAGCAGTCGATCCACGAGCCAAGTAGGAATTACATAGCGATACTGATATTGGGCCCATTCCGCTGTCTTCTGAGCAAACCAACAGCAATGATGCAGACTCGACCATCCATTAACCTGATCTAAACTATCAAACGATGACTGCATTATGTAGCCAAGCTGAGCGCCATTGGCATGGCTTAACAACGAGAAAAGCGCACGGAGAGCGGCGTCGGACACATCGCTGATGGATGGGCCATTGTCGCCGTCTATATGAACATGAATGGAAGCTGCTCGTCTCTCAAGGGCGGGCCGTGTCCTAAATTCAGCCAGATAAGGTGACATGGGTGCATCTTTCACCACCGAAGACCTGTAGAAATTAACTCCTATTTCCATCAAGATAATCGGGACTTACTGTTCATCTAAAACAACGATGGTTGTCTGAAATAGAATGACCATGATGGGATGTAAAATGGTAGATACTTGTGAGCCAAACTGCCCAACATCATTGTAAAGGGCCTCAGAGTTCAGAGCTGCAGTGAGAGCAGCTAATCCTATGAGTCGTGACCTGGTTCATGATTAATAGCGTTCCTGGAAAGTAGAAGACAAGATAATCCCACCGGTTACGAGTCTCTTGATCCTCAAGGTCGCAACAGCTTAAAGAAGCGAACTGTTTTAATGTTGAAAGATAATCCTTGGTCATGTAGCTATCAGCCCCAATTAGATGCCCATTGGTATAAGTAGTCCAGGCTGTAAACTGACAGGATTTCAGAAGCAGAAAAGTTCATCATGGAGCGAACGTACGACACTGGCTGCTCTTGCTAATACCTCAAGGTCCGATGGAATTGCAGTAAGTGTAGCATTGACAGATCCGACAAGGGATGGAGATAGCAAGTCAATATCGCGTCCACACTCTGTTGCAAGAGACCGAAAGATGGAAAGAGAAGTCAGCAGAGACCTAGAGAAGGGATTATAAGCATAATATCCTTGTAAAAATGGTTAACTTACGCCTTCGAACGAATATTCCCTGCCTTTGCCTTCCTACATTCTACTTTGAGACGTTTCTCCAATTCGCTGCCAATTTTTGCCAATTTTCCGGGATGGTTAGATCTAAGTTGGGATGTCAAAGAGTATAAAAGAACGTATTGGTATACTTTACGCATAATAAGTTAGTCTGCTGAGTTCATGTGAGTTTGGGGAGTAGTCGGTGAGTAGAGCGGGCGTCGGTGGATAACATGCATTGAGGAGCTTCACGTGGTTGGCGATGAAGAGCAGGTGCATGATGATGGGGCGAAAGAAAAGAGCGTAAGTCCCAAACCTCGAGCTGGGTCAATGAGTTAGAAAGTTGATGCCCCAGTGTGTGACGCCGTAATATCCATATACGGAATCTGTGACAGGCACGGCTTTATTAACGAATTTGGCTGAACTTTCAGCTTGGTTCTAACTTCTTCAGCTGGTACGTTTTCAATCTTTTTGACTTTTTTTTTGTGAAGAAAATTTGCTGTGCACCAGGCCAAGTGCATGCTCACTTTGACGATAACATCCCTGGTGCCCTTTATACGCTTGGGCGCCCTGATCCTTTCTTTTGTCATCTAAATTTTTTTTGTCAATTTACTAACAAACATTTACTTCTGCAGGTTTGTTGGTGAGGTTTATAATTGGGTTTGGTTTTGTAGACAATCAGATTCTTGTAAAATTTGTGATTAAATAGATTGGACTGGTTTCAATATCAATGGAGTGTGTAAAATTATGTGACATCTTGGCATTAAAATGATATGCACGCGCAAGGTTTTTCTCGCGATTCGTCAAGCCTTTGGTTATCATCAACAGACAAGAACGAGGGCTTTCTCCAAGGAGATGTCTACAAGATCGTACCAGGATGCGGTGGATCACTTAAATTCTTTGCAATCTAACGCTGCAACATTAGAAGCTGTTCGTGCATCTGGAGGGCGGTTAAGCGACTTCGCCATACCTGAGATGCTAGAGTTCCTCGAGAGAATCGGATACACTGTAAGCGTTTGTCGGTTCTCTGTAGCCGCTGACTTCATTCTATCAGCCTCAACAACTAAACGCGCTTAATGTTATCCATATCGCTGGGACAAAAGGGAAAGGCTCAACCAGTGCATTCACGGATTCAATACTTCGTTCAGCAATGCCGGGGTGGAAAATCGGTAGGGCTGTTATTCCTTTTGACCAGGTAATCTTACAAAGTTTCGTGATAGGTCTATATACCTCACCACACCTAGTGGCTGTTCGCGAAAGGATCAGAATCAATGGGGCACCACTTCCTGAGGATGAATTCGCAAAATACTTTTTCGAAATATGGGATAAATTAATTGTCAATAATACAGTGCGTCACTTCGCTCGCGCTCATTATGGAATTTGCCTCAGACATCATCTCTAGAGAAAGATCCCTACTACGCCTGACATGCCAGGATACTTCCGATTCGTCACACTCATGGCATTTCACGTTTTCTTGGATAAAAAAGTTGATGCTACAATCCTTGAAGTAGGCGTTGGAGGGACATACGATAGCACAAACGTTGTCCCGAATCCGGTCGTCACTGGTATCACTACCCTGGGCATTGACCATATCTTTGTTCTGGGCAAAACTATCCAAGATATTGCGTGGCAAAAGAGCGGAATATTCAAGGTACATTCCTGTACCGGTTTCGTCATGTCTCTGAAATGGCTTGCAGGGAAATGTTCCTGCCTTCACTTCCACCCAACCAGAGGAAGCAATGCCAGTACTTAAAGCTCGAGCAATAGAGTTAAAAGTATGTTTTGTGTGTATCTGAATATTTTTTGAATTTGACCCTGCTTCCAGGCCAAGCATCTCACGATTGTCTCGACATCGCCTGAGCTCTGTGGACTGAAGCTGGGTTTGTTGATTCCAGATACATATTATCTGAAAGCAGTCACATATCCTCCCCCTTGAACAGGACTTGCTGGTGTACATCAAGTACAAAATGCGGCACTGGCTGTGCGTTTGGCCAAAAGCTTCCTACAATTACGAACAGAGTCATCATTTGACGAATCTGCGTTACCTGAATCCTTCAAGCACGGTCTGGCTACCACCAAATGGCCAGGACGGTGTCAGACAATTGTTGATCCCACTCGCACAGGTGTTACGTGGTACCTTGATGGTGCTCATACGGTCGAAAGTCTTGAATGCTGCATGCAGTGGTTCATATCGCCTGGGGTTGGTCTCGTTTCACTCCCTGTCGTTGAAGAAAAGTATGTTCATCTGATGATGCCTCCGGCGAGACTGATATAACTCTGCTTAGACACTCCCTCCGAGTCCTTATTTTTAATTGTACCAGTGGTCGTTCTGGGGAAGCTTTCCTTGCAGAGATCGTCTCCCATTTTCCCCCGGGGAGTGATTCCGTTTTCTTTGACCATGTCATCTTTTGCACCAATGTAACTTATGCCAATGGAAATTTCAAAGGAGGTACGTGACAGGGTGTTTTTTAGGTCCCATCTTACTCTAGCTTCATTTGGTTTTAGATTTGACAACGAAAGCCCTTCCAACGGCTGACCTAGCCGAACTCAGAACGCAACAGGCTCTCAGTTCGGCATGGTCGTCTCTGCTTCCTGACTTTGATCCTTCCCATATCTATGTTTTACCCTCGATAGAACATGCCATCCAAGAGGTGGAAAAAATTTCGACTGCTTCGCCAAAGCCTGTTCAAGTTCTCGTTACTGGTAGTCTTCATCTAATCGGTGGTGTAATAGAGGTTACTGGTTTGTTAGAGTTCGCATTATAGTTTGTATTTAAGTAGACATAGATATTTCTGGCGAAGTGCTATTGCATCTAGGCCATCTTCTAGCGCCGCCTCTTCATCGTGGCTTCACCATAGAAAATAATTGACTGGAAACACAGAGCGGGGGTAAGCTACATCAACAAATGAACTTATACTTAGAAACCTACCTGACCGTCCAAGAACGTACGAAGATGCCGTTTCAATTTACCATTAGGTGGAGCATAGCGTGCGGCTATCTCCAAAAAGATATTGAAATGTATGGGCTGCAGATAACTTCAAGCTCGAATATCGAGGCATATTTGGATTGCTCGCTCATACCTCGTAACGCAAAATGCGCAAATGCAGATCGCTATCCAGAAAAATATTACGCATCATATGTAGCTGCCATTTCTCATCAAATTGATGAACGAGTTTACTCGATATCTTCTTCCTGGGTCCTATTTTTTTCTTGGGAGTGACTCTGTCTGTGGACGGGCTTGGTCCGTCGCTGTGGGAGGGAACGTCAGGGCCCTTCTTTGGCTTCCTGATCTTTTTAGACTGCGAGGTCGGAGTGGGTGAATGGATAGTTAAGTGCGTCAAAACGGACAACTCAGGAGAGCTCTGAAAAGGCGCAACTCAGACAACACATAATTCCACGATAAGAATTTATTACGCACATCAGGAGTAGGTGTTCTTGGAACTCTGGCGCCTAACGGCAAAATTAGTTCAAAATGGTCGACAAATGCCCATGTGACTAACTGGTCATTCCTCTGCCTTCTATGGAAGATGGAGAAAGACACTTCGCATTTCTAACGTGAAAAGAATTGGGAAATATTGGGCAAAGGCAGCAGTCAGTCGATCCTTGGCTGCATTAATTTCGATTCTAGACGATAACATTAAACGTACAGGATATGACTGTCTTCTACTTCTGACTCGTCACCAAATAAGTCCCCTGCCGGCCGAGTAACTTTGCGAACGGATTCATAGTCGCCGAAAACCTTCAAAGGACGCGATGCAAGGGAGGACGCTAAAAAAGCAGGCTGCGCCTCAGGTGCACCTTGGTCACTACCGGCATCATCATCCGATATATTAGGGCAGTGATCGTCAAGGGGAAATGTGTTGTATTCCAATGTCTGCATTTGGGCCAAGCCACTACGGCCGAAAGCCTGTGTCAAAGGCAATTCACTATGGCCCTGAGTCGAACCTGCGAAAGTGCTGCCGTTTCGATATTTGCAATCATCAGTCGTGGTAGAGAGCACGCCCTGTGCTCGAGCTAAGATGCTGTCACGCGACACAGAAACGGTTTTGAGCGAACTTTCTTCCTTTTTGCGGCGCTTCACTTTTTGTTTGGGAGCTGCATCTACTAGAACGTCCTCAAAAAATGTTTTCTTTACAAAAGGCTCTTTAGAAGAGATTTCTTTTTGGATTAGAAGATTGACAGTCCCGTCGTCGAGAGCATACTTTTTGGCGCAACTCTGAATATGAGTCATTTTTTGAGCTCCGGACTTTCGCGCTGTCCATTGAACGCTACAGCAGACGCATCGTGATATTTTGGCGACATCGTTGGTTAATAAGTCCAGAGGCAAGCGTTTTTGTCTAAGGCCTTTGGTGTTGCTGTTCGGCATCGCACTAGACATCGAAGGAACCTGTTTAGTCGAAACTTGAAGGTTCCTTGGCGTCCTAGAACTCTTGAACATGAAGTGGTCAGGGTTGAGCTTGGATGACCCCTTGAACGGTTCGTCCTCCTCCGATAGGTGTCGCCGACATGGGATTTGTCCAGGAAGTTGCGTATGCGAAGTACCCGCGGAAGAGGACTTGGGCCCATATAAAGTATGTTCACCTTACGGAGGTAAATGTTAAAATAAGTCAAGAAAGGTGGTGTTTATTAACCTGAGTTCGTCGCTGTCCATTGAACCTGAACTTGAGTTCGAGCAACTATGTCTTGTTTACTCGTGTATTTTGGGGACAAAATGGATGATTGCGAATCAGAATCTATTAACGCAGGTATAAGCGGGTTATCGAAGGGAGATAAGAAGTAATACCCGATATTTCAATGACAGGGATTCGGTCAACATGATGTTTGGAATTATTATGTATTATAGTGCTCGAGGATTCTGGGTTTTCGGCAGAAATCCTTGGCCTTTTTTGGAGACTTTTGCGAACTTCGATTCTTTCTGGCTCTGAGTCGTCGACAATTTCAAGTTCAATGGGTCTCCGAGTTGAAACTTGATTGGTATGTATGCTCATAATTACAGGCCTGAAGATGGAGTGCTGATGGAGATGAAGTAGTACTTTAGCGAATGTGGGTGACTGTCTTGGAAGGAACATGCAACACAGAGTCCGTGACAGGTTCGTGGCAAAGTAACGCGACGCGTTATTTGTTCATGTTACTGAGACAGCCGGCACAGGCACAACTCGGCCGTAGCGCATTTTTGTGCTGGTAGCGTGACAACATTGTGACACAAAGTTTCAAGTCTGCCTGCCGGCCGTATAGTAATATATGTTATAAGACTGCCTCAACAATTGCTATTCCAGATTCGAGTCTCCACCCACTACTGCACTATCGAACATCTCATACTCTATATATCCTGAGATTTAAGTATCTTTTCAGTTTTACTCAAGTTCTGGCGGGTACATCATGGCTTCCGCCTCTGGGAGATCGCTTGCGATGGGCGTGGTTACACCAGTAGTTTCTCCTACAGAGCTATATGAAGTAGTCGTCGCAGCATGCTCTCAAAATTACTCACATGTACAGGCATCGAGTCAACGTCTTAAGCAAATGCTTGAAATGTTTGGAACCTATGACTCTCTTCAAGATATTGCAGCCAGGCCGAATACCCCCTTGCCTGTACGACAACAGGCAATTATTCAATTTAAAAATGCAGTGGTGCACCACTGGAGATCTAGAAAGTGCGTCTTGAACGTTGACATCTATAACATCCTTGATTCATGTCCGATCCATAGATTACTTTCGGATGAACACAGAATGCGCATACGACAAAGATGTCTGTACTTCGTGGATGAAGAAGACGAAACAGTCCGTCTTCGTTCATAATCTTGTGTATACTGTCTTATCTTCCGTAGATCGCCGAGTGCAATGAGGTCGTTGTTTCAAAACTGGCTCGCATTGACTACCCCAACTCCTGGTGAGTAAACCATATACTCGTGCCCTCATTTCAATTATCTTACTGCGTTCCAAGGCCGAATTTGATAAACATTCTTGTCGAAAACATTGACACAATCCTACAGAGACGTTATGTTTCAATGGTGGAAGATGCTCAAGAAACCCTGAGGTTACGTCGCAGCCTCAAGCTCCTGAACGGGATACTGAAAGAATTTGCGAGCATCAAACTTCCAAATGGCATCAAAGCCATGGCTCAAGTGCCTTTATTCCATCTATACGTATGAGACTTTGCTCATCGATCTATAGATTGTTGGGCAACTACAGGTTCTACTCTATGGATACTACTCAAAAATGTCTATGACTTTCTCACCAAGCAATATGACACCACAATACATTACTTCGCAGACCGTCCATGATAACATCTTGTTATCGCATCTAGTATTTAAATGTCTGGTCAAAATGGCTGTTTGGCTCTGGAACAAAATAGATCGGTTATCAGTAGATGAACACCAACAAAATCAAAAATCAGTGGGTTGATTACTTTCTTAAAATATATTTTACTGGAAAATGTACAGGTTGAGGAAATGTTCCAAAATTCATCGGCACAAGTGAAAGCTCTGACCTCAATGCGCCAAAATGTTGTCCTTTCCACGTTGCAAAACGATCCTGCTGGACATAATCAACATCTCCGTCGTACAATCTCTGTCCTCACGAGACACATTCGACTTTTTGGCAAATTTTTCCGTCGGATGCAACAACTTTCTCATGAGCGCTTTGTCCTGTTACCCATGTCTGGAGACCTCATTTTGTTCTATTGGACACAAGTAGTGGAATCCACCAACTATCCGGAGAGCTTTGTGGCCGGTACGTCTGCTCCTTTGCATGTTTACGTTGCCTGGAATGGCTTTTGACATTGCATTGGGGTGTCAGACTCAGACATGGCACCATATCCCGTCAGGTTCTTGGTTCAAGGCATAGTTTTGTTCAAGGAAAGTCTATCGCAGTGGACGCCACTAAAACGAAATGGGATGCCCAACAAGAATAGTATGTATAAGATCTTTGTTTTGACCTGGATCTGATTCTTCCCAGCACTTTCTCAGGACTTCGTGGAAAATGCTGTCCGCTTACTTATAACTCGTTTCATGTCATTAAATCCATCGGACTTGGAAAACTGGATGGCCGATCCAGAAGAATGGGTGAACTTGGAAGATAAAGAAAATGACAAATGGGAGTATGAAATTCGGGTATGCCCTGTCATCTTTCTCGCACTATGTGGAACTGATCCTCTACTTCAGGCCTGTGCGGAACGATTGCTAGTGCAAATATGTAATCAATACTCCGAATTCGTAGTGCCTTTATTGTTGACGATGTTCCAGGAAATGGCCCGTGAGTCGATCGATTCATACTTGTAAGGTGGAGATTAGTAACAGTCTGAATGTAGCTCGGGCGTCCATAGACCTTGCTTCTATTGTTCACAAAGAAGCTCTGTATTGCGCAATAGGTCGCTGTGCAACTAGGTTGAAGGAGGTGATCCCGTTTAATGAGTGGCTAGAACATACACTCGCATCAGAAGCACGGGACACTAACCCAAAGTGAGGGCTTTTTTTCTGAATTTAGAAGTTTTGCGTTGATCACAAGTGGATGTAGTTATCCAATCATTAAAAGGCGCATAGCATGGCTGATAGGCAAATGGGTATCTGAGTCCTGTACCTCTGGGAATGACCCTAAAGTCTGGGAAATTCTTGTTCACCTCCTTCAAGATCGAGGTCCTGGAGCTGATGCTGTTGTCCGTCTGACAGCTGCGGCAGCTTTGCGCGAATGTGTTGATGTATGAATTCATTTCATCCAGCAGCTTCCAATCAGTTCTTAACTTTAACTAATAGGATCCAAAATTTGATGCGAATATCTTTGCCCCATTCCTCGCCAGCGCTATCACTGAACTCATCAACCTGATGAGTGAAGCGGACACTTTGGAAAGCAAACGTAAGGTGGACCAGAGTCTTAATACGGTTATCGAGCAATCGGGACGACTCGTAAGTGTATTTACATTGCCTCGACATGATGTTACAATAATTCATAGATTTTACCATTCATGGCTGTAATCACTGAGCCCGTCCCTCGTCTTTGTGGGTGTACACCAGTATCTTCTCTACCTACCTGTCTAATTCAAGAGCAGGGGTCGCCGCGGAAAGTGACCTCTTGTTCAAAGCTTCCTTGTTGGTTACCGTAACTAAGTTGGTAGAGGTGAGCCCTGAGTTGAAGTCGAGAAATTTTGTGTACCATCCTTTGTTTCAGGCTGTACAAGAGCATTCTAGTTCGTTGGGCGGACTAGTTGTGCCCCTAATCCGCGAGAGCCTTTCCCCTGGAGTAACCAAATTCTCAATTCATCCTTATGCTTGTATAATTAATTGATTTTTAGGTGATTGCCTATCTGGATGAAGACGGGCTGACTCTCTGGCTGAGTGCTTTGCGTAACACCGTTACGATGGCAAGTATCAACGGTACTTCCGCATTGCAAGACATTTTCCCCGAAGCTGTGGCCCTTTTATCTACAAATCTGGATTTGCTTGGGAGTACCACGCGAATAATTGAATCATATTTCTTACTAGATGCGTCGTATATCTTGACGGTCAGTAGTTCATCTGCTTGCATCCTGAATCAACGATTACTAACATAGAGGTATCTAGGCGTATGCAACTAATCTCTTCCAAGCTTTTTTGATGACGCTTCAAAGCAAAGTTGTTGACATAAACGCAAGGGAACTGCTCCAAGCTCTGAATCTCTTGGTCCAATTGTCTCCTTCTGGGTTGTGGGGGGAAGCAATGCACTCTTCAGGTCTATTCTCTCACCTCTTGAAAACCTCAATTGCAGGCGAGGTCTGTCCATTGTTTACCATCTTCCATAGATCTTTCATTGAACCTCTTGTTTCAAAGGGCGATACTATTCTTCTTACTGAACATATCTATCTTTTTTCACGGATCCTATTGTCTGATCGCCAAATGTTTGTTCAATTATTGTCAGCATCTGCTCCTGTCCTGGGACAGACAGAAACTTTGTTATATGAAGGCCTTCTTGATCAATGGTGGGGAAAAGTACGTTCATGTTGAATCGACGTTTTTAGTCCGAGGCCATACTAATAATCTCAAATAAGTTTGATAATATGAGCGAACCAAGACATCGAAAATTAACGGCAATGGGCATCGCTTGCTTGGTCTCCACCGCCAGACCCGAAGTTCTGCAGCGACTTCCTGGAGAAATCTTCAACCTCTGGTTAGATGTCTTTGGAGAGTTGCGAGAAGCTGAAGATCAAGCTGCACTCCGAACTGAAGACGAGTAAGTCCTGCATTGAATGTCTGCGATTAAATTCCCTGGAAACCATTCAATTGCCAGTTCTGTGCTCGCATCCCCCGATAGCCTGACCCGGTATCGGGAACTGGACAAGCCGCCCGACGCATATTTTCGTGAAAGTGAAGGCACCCCAGAATATGATCGTCGGAACGCAGTAGGTCTCCCCTTTCATTGGAGGACCACCACCTTACATTCACATCACAGGTCTATAATCGAGATCCCATTCGTGTGACACATCTCGTTAGCTTCATCGGCGATCGACTTAGAGAAGCAGAGTCTGTTTGCGGTCCGGCAAATTTCCAAGAGTATTTCAATAAGACAGACCCAACTGTCTTGGGACAAATCCAGGCTGCACTTACACGAGGCTTGGCGTAGACTGTGGCTTCACGTACTTTGTCCATGATCGTTTATTACAACACATACATCTCGCACGTACTTAGTTCAAATGTTCATTACTCTGATAATCCTGACTCGCTATAGCTTCCCATTGACCCGGATAAATCAGTACCTAGATCCAGGTCGCTACTAAATTCGTACTCGCTCCCACCCATTTCACTCTCAGATATTTCGACGGTATATCGATGAGCTTCTGTCACCTTTTCTCCGCAACGCAAGCACGCCCAACGTTGGTCGTCATCAGATTCGTTGGCCGTGCGCATGATACGTTCAGCTATGCAATGATAGCAGTAGATATGGCCACATGATGTTTGATAAGGGGTGTAAATGGCATGTTTGGGGGCATCTGTATGGGAAGTTGGATCTGACGGATTTAAACTGACGGATTCCACTGCCACGTTCGTAAATAGGTTGGTAGGTTCGGACAAATGGAGGCTGAAAGTCGCATTTTCCGCGCAGATGGCACATTGATCATCAGGTAAACCCCAGAATTTTCCTCGTCTTTGTTGAACCGAATCAAACGTCTTTATTAGTCTAGAATCCGATAATCTGTTGAATGGCAACAGAGCATAAAATAATGCCGGAGAAAAGGACGAAGCGATACGATAGAGCCGTCGGCGAATTGTCTTGGGGCTGATAAGGGGAAGCAAAAATAAGAGGAATTCCTGAGAAGACTACTGATTGAGTGGAAAAGGAACCAAGGACGGAAAAACACACGGTGAATGCATGCCACACCATCTGGCGGTTCATGAACTCGTAGCTAGCATCACGCCTAACCAGTCTGCGTGATGGTACAAGGCTCATCTTTAGGAGTCTATCCACCATTGTCCGGTATCTAGAACATGAACATGAGGAAGGATATTGCGAAAGAATGACGAACACAATACCTTCCATTCCAAAGAAAAGCAATAAAGTTCGCAAGGCCTAACAATGCATGGATAGACTCTGCGGAGTTTAACACGTCCCAAGCTTTCCGGCGATGGTCAGACGATGGCGCGTCAGGCCATGCGTTAGACAGCGCATGTAAACGAAGGCGATTGTGGCAATAAGGCAGAAGCAATGTCAATGCGCCGTGTATGATAAGTGTATTGCGGGGCAGCCCCGATGCTGCCAGGAGGACATTAGCCGATTACCGCATGAGACAAGGAGACACGCACGCGCCAGAGAGCCTGAGGAACGATTTGGCGTAACATATCGTAAGTCTTGAAGTTTAGCACCATAGCTTGCTCCGATATTCCATACCGACAGTTTGTACAAAGTTAATTGTATCAACAGAGTCAATTCGGGCTCAAAACGAGATTTGAAAGTCGACTTTCGTATATTGTTGAGTTAACTATTGGTAGTGAGCTAGGTTGGGCAGCAAAACATACACTAATCAGGGACAGCGCTTTGTTAATAGGTTCTTTAAGCAATTGCGCAAGCTCTTGGTCCAACAATTCGGAGTCCAATTGGCCAACGCGAATGATGCCAGGATTCCCGAGCTTTCCTCCAGCTAACGCAGCTTGAATTTCTGCGAGCCTCGGCTGTGCGCTGTTCCAGACAGATTCGAGAACAGAAGAACTAGAGGACATCGTAGCCAACAACTTGGAGACCTGTTAACTATCAATATCACCAGTTCACGTGAATCCTGAGAAACTTTTTTGACTCAGTCAACACTTACCATCCATCTCCCATTAAAATGTCAGAGATATTGCAGCAAATTGTACTGGATGCCCTTGAATCCCAATCGAGGATCGAGGATACACGGACTTTGGTACTCCCTGGTCAATCCCAAGCTGCCTCCACAAATGAAGATCAAATCACCATTCTCGGGGCCCTCAACTCACTGCTAAGCCGCGATGTAAGCTTATCTTTCCGATGAAAAAAAAAAGTTACGAACACTATTTAAGATGATTCAATATGAGACTCATGAATTGTCCTCTCATGTCCCTACGCCAGAAGGTGCTCAGATCTTGAAAGTCGGTTCTCACGAAGCTCGTGTATGGTCTGCCCTTCCATTGAAGGGCCAAGGACCACCTGTCACCCCTGCTCAACTTAAATCACAAGTTGGAGATGAAACAGCAAAAGTCGGTCAAGGTCGAGCTTTCAAAAGCGGATGGATCGGAAAAGAAGGCGATGGTTTTGTAAAGCTTGTGCGTATCATCTAGAGCTGTTTGTTGCTCAATCCATTTACTCTCATGTAGTTAACAGAAATTCAAGATGCTACACAGATAGATCTACAGGAAATATCCAGGACTGGATCTTTACAGGCGGGAGAAAAAGTGCTTGCAGATCTTCGAAAACGGAAGCTTGTTATCCAAAAGTGAGTCCAAAATAGATGGGACCTGTACCACTCTTTAATGCATGATCGACAGGAAAGGTCAATGGTTTACCGTCCACAAAGGACCCAAATTCAGCACTTCCACCGCCAAACCTGAAACAGACTTGACAGCCGATATGCTTGTATCGTCAGTCCCCATCCGCTGATATTTTCCATCTGTCCTCTAATTCCCATTACACTGATCAGCGGATCGTGGAAGACTGCAGTTTACAAAAAGTACAATTTCGAAGCAGAAGGGATCCCAACAACTGGTGGGGCCCTACATCCTCTTTTAAAAGTTAGGGAAGAGATTCGCAATATCTTCCTGGAGATGGGGTAAAGAAGTCATAACTTTCGGAGAAGAAATAAGTTTAATCAAAACATCAGGTTTGCAGAAATGCCGACATCATCCTTTGTTGAATCAGGCTTTTGGTGTTTCGATGCGTTATTCGTGCCCCAGCAACATCCAGCTAGAGATTTACAAGATACCTTCTACTTATCTGGTACACGAGTCTTTCTCATTCACAATAACTTGCTGACCGCATGAATCAGACCCTAAGGAGTCTCTTCCTCCAGATGCTGCCTATTACCAGCGTGTTTCAAAGACCCACGAACACGGAGGATATGGTTCAGTTGGCTACCGGGCTCCTTGGTCTCATGAAGAGTCATCTAAGCTCCTGTTACGCACACATACTACAGCGTCGTCGGCACACATGCTTTATAAATTGGCTGCAAAATGTAGGAGCCGGTCAACAGAAGTGGACAACAGCACAATTGCAACGGAGAATGTCAAAAAAGACGATGGCTTCCGTCCTGCAAAATTATTCAGCATCGATAGAGTGTTCAGAAATGAAACCATGGATGCCACACATTTAGCTGAGTTTCACCAGGTAGAAGGAGTAGTCGCCGACCGTGACTTGACGTTGGCAGATCTAATTGGTATGTCGTGTTAGATTTGTCCTCCTTACAGAATCCTTCTATTTACTCAACCTGACACCATAGGTTTTATGAGAGTCTTCTTCAGTAAAATGGGGATCGAAAAAGTACGCTTTAAGCCTGCGTACAACCCATACACGGAAGTCAGTCATTGCGTTGACTTCATTTGTTGTCGCCGCCCATAACATCTTTTGGTCTAGCCTTCCCTTGAGATTTTTGCCTTCCACCCAATGCTAGATAGATGGGTTGAGGTGGGAAACAGTGGCATGTTCCGTCCAGAGATGTTAGAACCTATGGGTTTCCCTAAAGGCGTACGCGTGCATGGTTGGGGTCTAAGCTTGGAACGCCCGACAATGATCAGGCAAGTCAGCCAGCCAACTAACTTCATTCAATGCTGACCAACTTTGATAGATATGGAATCAACAATATTCGAACCCTCGTTGGACACAAAGTTTCAATAGAAGCCATTAAAAATTCCCCAGCAGTGATGTTCTAAACGCTGTCTACACTAGAAAGGAGGTTGATCTTACAATTTCATTACAAAACGTTGTACAGTATACACATAGTTATAATTAGAAAGAGAATACGGCGGCATTTTTTCTTGATCCAAAGGTATAAACTAGTGCTTGGCTCATAAAAAGACCAACCGTGATTCCAATGGTCACGGCAATCATGGCACCACCTATATCTATTCCATTGCCATTGGCCGTGATACCACCCGCTTGCGATAAACCAGACTAGTGGAATTAATCGAGTTGAGTTTTGCTTGGTCAAATTACAACTCAATTTACTTACGGGAACCAGAAATAATACACCTGTTACCATAGAGGTAAAAGCTGTACCACCCATACGTCGGGAGTAGACATTTCCAAGGAGCCCAACAGTAAAAGCTCCAATCGCTGAAACAACATCGGATCGATTGAAGATGTAGTGATTGGCGATCTTGTTTGAGGCATACGAACAACATGAGATGACCACCATCACCGGCAGCTGTTTACTTCTCAGTGGTTGCAGGTTTGCCAGGGAAGACAAGGTGGAGAATAGCGGCACAATGAGAAAAGCAGTCCAGGTTGGAAATGGTTGGAGGTACCATGGAAATGTTTTTGGACGATAACATCCATTATAAATATCTTGGTCACTGGGGAGCACAATGTGCGTGAATGTCCACGTCCCGTTCAGAGGGACTGTAGAATTGTCGGTGCTGTTATCGGCAAGCCAGGTACCAGTCAAAGACACGGTTGAGCTTAGACTAGCAGCAAGACTGTCTAGATGTCGTCGAGCGGGGGGATCCAGGAGAAGGTAGAAATCGTTCCCTATCTGGAGGCCGAAACCCTGACACATACACATTAGGCTTATCATCATCGGAAATTTGAAGCAAGAGGTGGATTTACCAAAAACAACGTGTAAATCAATGCATAGACCATCTTCACGCTGCCACAAACAATATTTTTTGAAGCAAGCTCAAGTGAGCTGCTGACTGTAGAACATCAATTATTGTAGTCAATAGAAGATAGATGTGGCATACGAATGAGATATCCCGGCAATATTCCAATAATCCCAGAGGACGATATGGCAGTGTAGCAGAAAATTTGGCTACGAATGCTGCTGAGACCTCTCGCAATGAAGGAGACGAGAATAGAGATTGTGATCCTAAAACATCTGTTGAGTGCTGGTGTAATAAAAGATGAGCAGATGACATACTCGAAGACGTTGGCGTAAAGGGCGCTTTTCTCTGCTACACGAAGTTGCAAGCATGCTAAGATAAAGGCAGCTGCACCTGCAATCCACATGTCGAGGAAGGATCCACCGAACGCAAGAGGGCAGATTAAAGCAGACAAACAGAATGCCAAGAAGCAACGAAAGAGCACAGGGTAGAGGGGCGTAGCGACAAGCAAAGCTTCCAGTTGCTCAGTAGCTTGTTTGGCACTAATCTCATCGTGTACGACAGAACGATAAATAAGATGTACTTTGTGGAGCGCCCCGAGAGACAGACGACCGCCACATTTCACAAAGTGAGTTTCAGAGCACCCAAGCTCCTGGTCTCCGAACGAGCATATGATGATCCCGGGAAGATGAATAAATTCAGCCTCTACCTCAAGAATTCGAGCAGCAGCCACTAGTTGAGATTCGATACGATGCGAAGGAGCGCCAAAAGTCATCAGAGATCGGGCAAGTTTGATTAAAAACTCCTGTCTATTCATCATCGCTAATGTCCGACGTCCTAACTTAGAATATGATACGACGAGACAGATAACAAAACTCACATGAAACGTTGAATTCAATCCGAATACGCTGAATATGCTTTCGGCGAGCCCTATAGTCCATCTGGCGTAATGCATTTTTCTCTAGGTCTTCCTGATCATCAAACTGTGTTGCTTTCACTCCAGTTAGGCGAGGATCGTCAGGGTCGAGAACATCAGAGCCAAAAGACATCATTGAAAAAGTAGAGTCTCCTCTGCGCATCCCGTTCACTGCGCTAGAATACCCGTATTCATTCTCCGAGAATGTCGATGCTTGACGCCTAGTCAATTTGGGCTGGCCTTGGCTAGGAGACTGATGAGTCCCAGAATTACTCATCGAGTACCATTGCATCGTGTTTGCAAGGATTCCCTGTCGTTTCTGTGTTTGGTCACCACCGTCGTCACCATTCAAGGGTTCTTGAGTATGGCCTGTGTCCGAGAAGCCAACACTTTTCCGGAGCGCGGATGGTCGTATATTCGCTGATGTAATGGTAGTGGAATGTATGCGCTCTGGCGGAGGTATATCATATGGGTGCTCATAGGACGACAAGGAAAACTTCCTATACGGATTTCCAGATATACGGTTTGACTCTGAAGCAGACGAGACTGAGCTACGAAGATGGGCAAAGGGAGCTCTAGAATTGGCAGCATCGCCAAGAGGAATAACGCTAACTCTGCGACCGTCTTCAAGCCGTTCAGAAGGCGGCGACTCCTCAACCCAGGATTGCCTATGGCCTCCAGGATGCCCAAGTGCAGAATGTGAGGGAAGTTGTTCTTCAGGGCGTGGTGCAGAACGCCCGGCGGGATTGCGCCCGTCTCGAGTAGAATCCATGAAGGGTACGAGTAGTAAGTACAGGTTTGAAATTTGAAGTTTGATCGTCAGCCACAACATTTATTCTATGGAATGTCTCTACTCATCAGTTAGAATCTGCAATAAACGGCTTCTCAAACTTAAGCCCCATATAAGTCGCATTCACTGAACCACCGATAACTTTGAATCCAACCCTCTCATAAAATTCCCTAGCTCCTTCATTCCTTGGGTTCAGTCCTAACCACACCCCTGAAAGCCCTTCGTCTTTCAAAAATTCGATCGCCGTTGCAATGAGTCTCCTCCCCCACCCTTGCTTCTGATAGTTTGGTAGGATATTGATATGGAGGTGCGCAGGGGAAAAGGAGATGTTCATGTCTGGAGAAGTATGCATGTTCCGCAGTAATTTGGCATATTGGACATCTCCCGCCTTGGTAGAGAGCTCTAGGGGATATTTTATTGCGAGAGATGGCCACCAATGTTCTGCAGCGTAGCGTTCATAGGTGCAGGTATCTGTGGAACCAACGATGTAGCCAACGACCTCATTGTGTTCTTCGTCCTCTAACACAAAACCCCAAGTTGTTGGTAGTATAACGTAAGGGATAGCATAGACCAGGCCTGGTAGCTCGCCAAAATCATGAAGTTCTTCAGCAGATGTCCCACTATTGGCAGTCAGCAAGCATATTCGGGAGAGGGATGGTGTGTCGCCCTTCGCTGCTTTGCGTATCTTGAGGGCCATGTTGCTGTGGTGTGCGAGTTCAGAGGATACTCAAGAACACAATGCATTTTATTTAAGCTGAGAACATTACCATGTGGACAAACGATAACACTCGGCTAGAGAGTCACTTGGTCCGGAGCATTTTCAGAAACTTCCCGTTAACACTAAGGAGATTGAGACAGGGTATGTGTAATGAGTATAATGATACAAAAAATTGTCCCTCTTTCCCTTTACTGAGGCAAAACTTCAGGTGTGCCAGCCAGATGGTATGAATGAATCCTATATACCCTTTTCCTATCAAATGAAGCCTGCATCCCGCAGGTGACGTTGTAACCGTCTGTCATTTTCGAGGGCTTGAGTGACTCCACCCGGTTGGGGGTCAGAAGAATCAGTGGACATCATGGGATCCGTCTCCCTTGGCGTAAGTTGTGGGCCTCCTTCCTCTGTTTGAATTGCCACACGGGTGAACTCGTCATCTTCTTGGTGGCTTCTCCTAGCAAAGCCAAACCCTTGTCGTAGGAGTTCGATGTGTGATATACCACCAAGTCCGAATTGAGAGACAAAGTTAGGGTTCCTCGAGGTCGGAACACTGGAATCGCGTCGTGCCGCAAGGATACCATGTTCCCAACGCTTTACGCGCCAGAATCCAAGTAAAGAGGTCAAGAGTACGAACCAACCTGATTTTAAAAGCAGTATTGTTAGTGAATTATGATAAATTTGGAGATAGTTAACGTACCGATTGTCATCAGAAGGAAAGACAGCCACTCAGACGTTGCATCTGCAATACCGTTCGTTGGTTGCTCAGTCATATGAGAACCCCAAGTTGTGTTACCATGGTGGCCATGTCGTGGTGGAGTGTCTGTACCCCAGTCGCTCCAATCAGATTTATCCATTACGCCATCGGATGAACCGACACGATTTCGCAATGCAAATCCGTACTGAATAAGTGTAATGCCAAGACCTGCTCTCGATCCGAGACGAGCTGCGTGACTGGTATGTAGCAGGTATGTCAGCAAGAAGCCAACGAATTGGAAAGATACTGAGACAAGAAGGTTCCAGCAGAAGGAGAAAAGGGAGCCAGTGGGTAATGAGCCGACAACCATTTCCCCAATTGAGTCAGGCGCAAAGGGGGCGTGGACGGTGGTTTCCCAGTACGGCGGAACGGCATCAGCTTGTGCGGATGCGTAGGAAGGCGGTGCTTCCTGCCTGGCGTCCTCAGGCACTACATATATATCGTCACCTATGAACAATTAGTAAAAAGGAAAACGAAAAGATAAGGTAAGCACCATCTTGAACTCGATTTGGCGCTGTAGGTTTCGCTGTAACGTTGGCAAAAACACCATCGTTATTTGTGCCACCGCCAATAGGTCCTGATGGAGGGGCAAGCCCCATAGCCGAAAGAATAGACGAAGGAAGCACTGTCACTGCAGCTCGCTGAAACCACATGCGGCGAGGGCGGCTTGACAGGGGGTCGAATTCAGGGACTAAACCATTAGAGTTACCATGATTGTTAGGTAAAGCCAAAGCGGAGGGTGGTGGTGGTGATCCTGGTGGCGGGTAATCATAATCGACGGTATCGAAATTGTATGTACCGGGAACATGAGTTGGAGTCGGTAGTGAAATGGGTGCAGTGGTAACAGGATTCAAAGGATGTGCTTCTGATGAAGTATGTTCATCATCTTCGTCGTCAGAGTAGTCAAATGCAGCCTGCATTTCGACCTCTCGATCATGTTGGGTCACCCGGTGATGAGGTTGAGAAATTGGCAACTGAGTATAATGATGAACCATCAAGGTTGGATGAAAGGCCAAACTATTACGATATAGCAATATTGGGAGTAAGCAGAAGTTTGTTTACCTCGGTTTGTTACGTAGCGCCACGACGGCGAATCACTGCGGCATCAACTAGCATCAACTGTGCATTAATTACAGTACATAACCATCTTCTACGTATTGACATGAAAAATACAAATCGATTAACCTTTTATATGAAATAAATACGCCTATCTGCGAGAGTCAGAACGTTGTCCATGCAAACGAAAGGAAGAGATGATACTCACTTTATTAACGATAATGAAGGTTAGCTCTGTTTGCATCCCTAACGAGCTTGGTGATTCGCTGACAACTCTCCATTCTAGATTCCATCATTTTCTCAAACATATCCAATAGTTGTTCTCTTGGGTGAAGATATTCTGGTTGCCGAACTTGATCGACTGGGATGGCGCAAACTACCCGCTTCGGTCTAATTCCATCCAACCTCAATTTAAAACCTTTCTTTCGACGCGTCCAGCGGGTTTGATGGGAGGTGAGTGGTTCATTGGTAGGAACCTCATAGTCTCCCACCGAAAGCGATGAAGATGCAGAGAGAGATTGGGTTGCGGGGTCCATAATGGATGGATTTGGGATAGCCTCCTCAAGCATTGCGCGGGTACGGTAGACCCACATGCGCTCGTGCTGATAAAATGCGACGAGGGAGTCGAGGAGATTGATAGTAGATTTGAGAGGGTTTTCAATAATTTCATCTGACATGGTATATATGTTTGGCTGAGAAGCAAGACGTGAGAGTTGTCACTGAACTATCATGAGGTTGATCGCTGTAGCAGCCTTTTTGGCCGTCGTCGACGCCAATGTCAATCTCTATCACAGAGTATTCCACCCTTCTATGTCAGACCTGCCATATGTACATCGTGCATCCATCTCCTTTTCTCCAGACTCCATCCCCATCGTGGTTCCATCACCACAGTTATCTGATGTTCTTGTCTCTTTCTCGGAAATGCTTGAATCCCTTCAACATACAGACGGTGCCTTGTACCAGCTAGCTCTCCAACACGAGGGAGACGCGTCCAATGCCCTCTGGGACCTTTCTTCTGTCAAAATTGTGTGTTTCGTCATCGTAAATTTCTTCTTCGCCACCTCATTTTTTCGACATTAGTGCCATCTGGATAAAGCCTCATCCGAAACTCTGATACTCCATCTCCCTAACTCTCAAGATAAAAATCCATTTGCGCTCGACTACTTCGTTTCACCTATACCCCATGATGGATCATGTCGAGAACCACACAAATCCAAAAAAGGACCCACACCTTCAATATCTCTCCGGAGCTTCGCAAACAACATTCAGAACTTGAACTCTACTATCCTCCTGCGAAGATCAGATCTCCCTCCCTTGTACGTTCCAACCCCATCTATTGAGATATATATCTAACATATTTTGTACAGACCAGAGCTTCACGCCCCACCTCCTCTCACACCTGAAGGTGAAGTTGTGCAACCTATACCGCAGAAATCTTTTATCCAAAAATATTGGCTGTACATTGTTGCCCTTCTCCTTATCCTGCGTAGGTCTTTCACAGGATCCCTTTCATTCTCGAACTCATTCTTCATTTACTCTACAGTTCTGGGAGGTGGTTCGGAAGAGGAACAACCAAGAAGAGCCCAATGAGCATACAGTGTACATTTCTTCGATCTATCCCAAACAATCGCATATCATGTAATTACAGGAACCCCACTGTATCTACGTCTAATACTAGATTCTTTTCTATTACCGTGCCTGCGTTCAGTCATGGTTGGTCCAATCCTTATGCATTGCTTTCTTGAAGGGCTCGAGCGTGAATTGCAACGCTGAACAAGGAAAACCGATTTCGAATTTTTCCAATACGCTGGGATGCAAAATACCGAGACTTCCAATTGTAAGGTCACCTTGAATGTTTGCGCTGCGCTGTGCGGGCGGAGGGCGATAGAAGATTTTAGCTGCCCGCCCAGGGAAGAACATGGAGTCTGACAGGGCTCATGTCAGCTCCTGGCTATGAGTGACAATCTTGAGCCAGCTTACCGCTTGTTTCCTTGATATAATATCCGGTGTCCGCTTTAGTATCCTCATTGGTGATATAGGGTACCTCTAGCATTTTCATGGCGCGGTCCAACATCCCATGCACGATCTCAAAACCTGCACTCTTGTTGCACCACACGGCAGCTGCATGCCTTTCGTTACGCGCCTGGCGTTCTCTAGAGACATCCTTGAAAACAACCTCCGACGTCTCGAATATCTTGATGGGTAATGCCTGCGAGCGGTTCTCGCGGATCGTTTTAAGGAGGCCTGGGATAAGAGACGTTCGGACGACTTGAAATTCGAGTGTCTTCGGATTGGCGATTTTAATCGCGGTGTTATTGTCGTCTTCATGATTCAACCATTCGAAATTCTCTTCGTGAGAGCACTACAATTTCACTCGTGAAAAAGGCAATTTCAGATAGAGAAATCCAACTAACAAGGATTAGAGGGAGGACTTCCACCCAACCAGCAAAAGCCCATTCAGTACGAATCACATCGCTTAGTTTGCTGATGGCCAAAGGTTGAGCAACCGTACTCGTTTCAGGGAATTTGTCGGGAAGATTGTTGAAACCATATGCAATTGCAGCATCTTCCATGATATCGCACTCGTGGAGGATATCTGGTCGTGTTGGAGGGACATGAACATCGATTTCGTCTGAGTTGGATGGAGACACGGAGGCTTTCAAGGCCATACGCTGCAACAACGTGGAGACTTCGGTAGATGAAAGCGATAGACCTGTGCATGAGTTGACATATGTGGCATGGGCTGTCATTTGTCGCCCAGAGAGATCAGGACTGATGCGAGTTTGACCATTGGGGAAAACAATTTTGACAGGCTCGATGCTAACGAGTAAACAATATTAAAAGATTAAGTATATCCATGATACAACTTACGTGAAGGATTCAGCACAGTATTCGGCAAACATAGTGGCAACCATGTTAATAACAATATCGAGCTTGGTTTGATCAGTAGCGGTACATTCGATGAGGACATTTTTTGTGTTGAGCGTTATTTTGCTGTGCTCAGAATTGATTATTGGCGGCATCGAAAGCACATGATCCTTTGAATCATAGATGATGGGATATACTGGAGAATCGCGGATGATAGGAAGATATTTTGCGAGGTGTTTCTCCAACTGAAAACATTGAGGATGACCTAATAACAGGAGGACAATAACTCACTTGGTATACTGTCATCAGTTCCTCTGCTGTATAAGTTTTGTCTTTTCCCAAAGGAACGAATTGAATGTCACTTGGACGTCTAGCTTCATATCGGAAAGGCGGCGTCAATGTATCCAAATCATGGGTGCCGATTGCCACCAGCTGTCGCCGTCTGCAGATGTTCTGATGGAGTTTGTCCTGAAGATCTATGAAAGACGCGTAAGAACGCGGTGTGAATTTGATGTTGCGGAGGATGGCAGAGGCGATTAGCGGTCGGATTTTTGACGTCTGAGGTACTCATTGAGGCCGGCAATGTGCTTGTTAAATGATGATAGTCACCTCTGCATCAACAGTGATAGTCAGCAGTTCAGATTCTCCTTCCGGCGGGTATACTAGCTTGTAGGTGGGTGCCTCTGTTCTTTGTAGGAATATACTCAGGGCACGAGCGATGCCTTCGATACAGAGTAAATCATATCTAGATTGGATAACATTTCAGATTACCACGTAAGGTTTCGATTTAAAAAGAGATCTTGCCTGTTTGCAGGGATCTCTATTTTCAATTGCTAGCAGACTATAAGTCTTGAAAATAGATGGACGAGAGATAAACATTATTCACTGGACGCTCGGCGGGTAAGCCTTTCTTTAGGGCCTCCTCTACCTCTGCAGTCGTCTGCGATATGTTGAGTCCTAAGAATGGTTGTATTCAATTGACCATACACACATCTTCATCAAGCTCTAGTCCATAGTCGAAGCAAAGTCTGTCAAATTCCTCCGTCGCTATTTTACATATATTCAGAAAAATGACGGAAAACAGAGTGATGGCAACTGACTATATTCTTTTCCTAGTCTTTCCCATAGATCAGCTTTGTCTACTGCGACGGTTGGCATTTTGTGGACTGCGGCAAAAGCGAATATTTCTTTACTGTGCGACTTTCAAGATCAGGAGATCGAGTCAGGAGTGATTTCTGAACGACCAAATTTAGTCAGATCGCCATCACCCATCACAAAGTTTCCTCGTCGACAATGAAATATATTGCTTTACTCAGCGGCGGCAAGGACAGCTGCTACAATCTTGTTCATTGCGCGCAGAATGGCCATGAGCTCGTTGCGGCAGCCTCATTGGGACCAGAACCTGGCAAAGGTCCGACAATACTAAATCCAGAACCATTTTGCAAAATATTTATTATGCCATCGCTATCTTAGAGGAACTTGATTCATATCTCTATCAAACGGTTGGGCAAGATGCGATCGAACTTGTTGCGCGTGCTTTGGAAGTGCCGCTCTATCGGAGAGTGATAACCGGACAAGCTATTGAGCAGGGATCTGAATACGGTGGTAGAAATGCGAAGGATGTAGATGCGGTTGCTGGGGATGAGACGGAAGATCTTTTCGAATTGCTATCTACAATCAAGGTGGGCATGCGATTTCCTTCTTTTAACTTTAATTTGCTAACGAGATCGTCCTCGAAAGTCGCATCATCCAGATATTCGGGGCGTATCCGTTGGTGCTATTCTCTCAAATTATCAACGAGTGAGGGTTGAACATGTGTGAGCCCTTTTTTTTCCTTTTGTGATTAAAGTTAGACTAGTACCTAAACCTCGTTGAATAGATGTCGCCGACTAAGTTTGACCCCACTATGTTATTTATGGCAAAGAAACCAACAAGAATTGCTCTCTGAGATGATAGAAGCAGGGATGGATGCCATTTTAATCAAGGTTGCTGGTATCGGCCTCACAACAGCCCACCTCGGTAAAAGCCTCGTGCAAATGGAGCCCACCCTTTTAAAACTTGTAAGCACAACTCCTCATTCTTACTCTTTATGCGACTGAGTGGCTGAGGTATAGTATGTCTTCAGAATACAATGTATGGATCACATATTTGCGGCGAAGGTGGCGAGTACGAGAGCTTAACTTTGGATTGCCCTCTTTTCAAACATCGTTTAGTGTTGTAAGTTGTCATTATTGGGATTTTCTTTTCTTTAAACAATCACTATTATTGTAGGAACAAAGTAGAGACTGTCATACATTCGGACAACTCTTTTGCTACGGTTGCGTTCTTGCGTATCAAGAATGCAGCTCTGGAATCAAAGTTGGCAGAGCCACTTTCTGCTCCGATACCACCTCTCTTGACCGGCCGGTATAAAGCCGTTCGGGATGCAATTCTCTCCTCACAGGGGGAATCAAAAACTACAGAGCGGCCCTTAGCGGACCAAGCAATAATATCCAATCATTCAAGTACGGCCACTATCGTCACATCTAGTCTACAAAGGAACAACTGGGTTGCTGTTTCAAATGTACAAGCAAATAGTTTTCCAACCGAATGCGACACGACTCTTGAGGAAGAAGTCACCAAGTGTTTCCAAATTCTCACCGGTAGGTTTAACGATTTTATACACAACTTTTAAATCATCGTTTTTTTTTTAGAACGTTTGAATGAGTATGATCTGGATTTATCCAACTGTGTCAATATCAATTTGTTCATCCGATCAATGGACCTTTTTGGGCGTGTCAATGCCGTTTATTCTACTTTTTTTGGATCTAGTCCACCAGCTCGTGCCTGTGTTGGGGTAGATCTCCCAGAAAATGTCGGAGTCAGGCTGGACTGTATTGCGATCAAAGGACAAAATTCCTCAGATCGTCAGTCTCTTCATGTTCAAGGACTGAGTTATTGGGCACCAGCAAATATTGGGCCATATTCTCAAGCTATCACGGTTCGTAAAGTCTTACTATCAAAGTTCTGTATCTAATCTCAAACGCGAATTCAGGCTAGTGAACATGTATTTATATCAGGTCAAATTGGGCTCATCCCCAGTGAACTTATTATCCCATCTCCGCGCTCTTTCTCCGCAGAGTTTGCATTGGCTTCACAGCACGTTGCAAGGGTTACTAGTGCACTGCAAGAGAACTCGGGCGGAGGATGGGACGGTCATTCGCAGTTAACAGTCTACTGGTTGGTGGATTCAAATGATCTGACTCCTTCCAAGATCGGGCATCAAGCATTACAGGTTGGTTTCCATCATGATTTGCTTCCATGCGACTTGACAGATTTTCTTTTCAAGGATCCTAACTCTCCTACATTATTTCTGGTTATAAAGGAGCTCCCAAAAAATGCCGTCGTTGAGAAACAAGTACTCCTCCACACAGGCCGATGTCTAGTTGATGATGATGGAGGCATGACGCTCCAACAACGTATTCCCTCGTTTGAGCAAGGTTATTATTTGGATTTGTTGTAAGCATAAGAAACACATTTTCATGGCTTTCTCTACAGGTGATTCACTTTTTGATGACGGGAGTGTTGTCCACTGGGAAATTTCGAAATTCCACGATTGTTTTTCAACATCATCATGCGCAATCATTTTCTTGAAAGGAGGTACGTGCATACAGTCATTATTCTTGTTTTTTATTCCGAAATGATTTTCTTTCAGATTTTAGCAATAAGATGACTGAGATACAAAACGTAATTGCAAGTCTATCGTCCATTGTGGCCTGTATACTCTCGATGAGATATTTTTATTCTCAATCGGCGACCAATCCACGTCAGTTTTTCATGTCCTGAATGAGATCCATCATTATCCTGAGATTTCCGCAACAGTGGACATTGGCAGCCTAGTATTTGGGAAAGAGCTTCTTCCTCCCACTACACCTATACCTTGCCGATTCATTTCCAGTCTTGGTGCAGATACTTGGGATGTCGCGCTTTGCTTAATATCAGTCTAGACGATGACGCCAACAAACCAGAAACGAGAACGAGATTAGAGGTCTATGATACAGTGGACTATCTAGAAGGACCCGAAATTTGACGAGAAAGATGCTACCAATGTTCGTAGAAGAAAATAATGGCCAAAATCATTAATGTTGCTTGCCACAAGGCAATCAGGGGTTGGACTCTTCACCGAGAAGTTTCATTTCACCGAGTCGGCGACGCATAGCCTTTTCAGTGGACGTAGGCGGCACCCTGCGTGCAAGCAACGCTCCCAATAAGGAGCATACACCACCGAAGCGAAGTACCCAGGCAACTCCATTCTTACCTAGATATGTATTTGTGTCTTTCGCAAAACCGTGCGTAGCGGTTCCATCCACGATCTTGAAAATTATACTCGTTACTATGGCCACCTGGAATCAGAATCAGGTCATGTCGAAGGTAGGCAGTTCCTGAAACACGTACGATGAACTGAGGCATAACGATGGCGAGATTGTGGATTCCAAGTACAGTCCCGCCTGCCAAAGGTTTAGCAGGGATGTCATCCTCTGCGTTGAAGTCGTATTCGTCGAAAGAACGACGACGAATCAAAGGTTGTCTTTCACCAGAAGTGGGACGATAACCCGGAACGGAAAAATTCCGGACATGAAAAGGACGTCGAGTATCGGGACTCGGTGGTGGCTCTTTCAACAGCTGCGCGACAGTAGTTAGATTTGGATGGATGCTGAGACAAGGGCCATTACCTCCATGATGATCGCAAAAGGCACCCACATCGCCACTGCCCAGCATATACCAACAAGACTGATAAATACCATGGCCTTGCATTATGGTAAAAGTTTTGTCCGCATCGACATTAAAGGAACTCACCTGGACTACTGTGGAGATGAAAAAGGTTGAAAAGGTCAGAAGACTGAACAGGACAAGAGCCCCCGTCCAGATATTGCGTAACAAGAACGGCATCACAGGGAGTTGTAGAGGTTCTCCCTTCTGGGCTGCCTCAATTCTCCATTGACGTACAGTAGCCCGAATACGGGATATTTCAGCGCTTTCGTCAACATCAGACTTATGTGACATAAGACGACGGTCGCGTGACGCAAGGTGTGGAAGAATGGTGCCTGCGACGACCCCGACTATATAAGGGATGTCAGAATGTTATGTGAACATGGGTTTGAGGCACCAACCAACGCTGTATATCAGCATGGCAAGCTCTCCAATTCTGGTAGCCATTTCCGCATCTGGTTCCTTCTTCTGCTCATATGCCATAATTTGTCCCATGTATGTAGTCCTATCTCATAATCGATAGAAGCAAAAATGCACGTGAGAGTGCACTTACGAGTAGAAGAGAAAAGGGAACCTATCGAAGGGAAGAGACATCAGGCCATTGCCTTGGAAAAATTGATGACTTGGATGACAGACCATGCCATAAACGCAAACAGTTGAACGTAACAAACACGTCGAATGGGCCTCGGTAAACTGGTAGCAGATGAGTATATACTGATTAGAATATCCTTGAAAGTTCTGTCATGTAGTTCAGGAAAACTTGTTCGACTGGTGAAGGATAGTACATACCCCTGTTGCCGCTGTTGCCGCCGCGCAGTGGGACGTTCTTCTTCTTTGTGACATGCACAAGTAATCCAAACGGTTACCACAAGAATGACGATGCATAAGATACAGAACTTGCGGAACTGAGTACCACCCAGAAGCCTGATGATGGGCAATTGTGCAAGTGGTAAAAACCCTAGTTGATGGGTGAGTTTAGATAACTGGGCATTGAATATCAACTTATACCAAAACCGTATCCTACAATATTGCCTCCATTCGTCATTCGGCCATGCCATGCATTTCCTGCGCTCAATTGACCTGGTGGGGCAACATCCAACAGGAGATTTCTAAGAGAGGCTTGCAATCCATTGAGAGCAAAGTCTAGAATGTAGAACGAGACGACCGCAAAGCCGATGGCCGTGTTATTAATCTAATTCATGGTAAATTGATGGTAGACGTAGTCATAGAAGGTATGATCTTACTCTATCATCGTCCTTCTCAGTCCAATCTGTTACAAAAAGGCCGACAAAGAATGCGGCCAAATCCTGACAATAGGCAAGTGTAAGTGTCGAAAGAACCAGTGCTACAGTCGAAAGAATGATCCAGAAACGTCGGCGATACTTTGAAGAAGAGGAGTCTGATAAGGCCCCTGAGATAAGTGCAAGGTGCGGCATAAATCACTCATGATGCTATATAAAAGCCAGGCGAGCCTACCAATTACAGGCTGTGCTACCAACCCACTGATGGGACCAGCCAACCAGACGAGAGATGTTAAGTGTTCAGAGAGGCCAAGACTCTGGAGGAAAGGTGTGCCATATCTGAAAGCATCATGAGCGCAATTCACATCCACAGGTGACTGACTCAGGTAGCTTACCCGAGTTCAACTGTCCATGCAATTTGTGCACCGGCCATAGAAATACTGAGAGTTGTGAGGTCCCAATTTGTTAATTGACGCTTTCCAGGTGGTGTCTTCGTTTTTTTGCGGTCACCATCCCTCTCCCCAGTAGAGCCGGCGTTTTCACCAACTACAGAGGACTCAAAGGGCTGATCTATCTGGCCCCTTGTTGCGGGCCACGGAATTTGAGTCGTGGGGTCTGGGTCACTATCAGCGATGGGGGGGATCATGTTGGGTCCTGTAGGGATGGTAGGCTACTTTGCATTGAAGCCTGGTGTCATCCTTATGTACAACATTGGCCTCCATGAATCACGCCAAATGCACACTCGGCACGTGGGATCATGCCGATATTTAGCCGGCTGGGTCTTACTACTTGCCAGCGCAAAGAAGCTTCTGCTGGTCCAATCAAACAAGATTACTATCTACACCATACCGTGCTCATGCCCATAAATAAATACATCATAACGGTAGAAATACACGAATAAATATGGTGCAAATCGTCCATGCCTTCAAAAATTATAGTGGCAGCAACACCAGGAGGTAATCATACAAATGACTGGTGGTACAACTGGGGCATACAGTTCCGGGTACTAGATATCTGTCATGACCCGCGAGTGGAAGCAGCAGACGTCTTTCTTCGGTGGCTCGATCCAGTCGAGGTCTCGAAACTGTGAAGGGGTTTCGAAAGTATGTGAAACCCTTTCCGGCGTCCATTGGTCGCAGGTACACCATTTTCTTCTTTCACTACTCTTGAAAGGATTGATGAGGGAAATTGAGCGTATTGCTTCGAAGGGCCAGTGTACTCTTCCGCTTCATCGAAGGTTAATCGGTCTACACTAGCAATAGATCGCAGAGATTTTGACATAGAGGAGGACCTAGTAAGCAATGGAATTGGAGAAACTCCTCCTCGAGTGGCACCGGTAGTTGGACTGGTGCTGGATCCAGTACGCGGGTCTGTTGGGGGTATGGCATTTCCTGAACCAGACGTATTTGAAGGTTGTGAGGTCCGAAGTTGTGCAGCTGACACTGAAGGACGAAGTCTCCGTGGTGTTACTGAGCCACTGATCAACGCCGTAATGTCATCCCCATTAGCTGACGGTCCAGCTGATGCGAACGTGGAACCATTTTGAGATTTAGTATCCGTCGATGATGTCCCCTGACTCCCACTCCGGCTTCGTAATAAATACTTTTCCATTGCATCTGCGTCTCGCTCTCTCATGCGGTTCGCTATTGGAGATAAAGCTGAAGCAGGATTGGGAGGTGGATTGAGCAGAGATCCTTTCGGAGGTGCTTGAGGCGCTGTACCATTTGAAGGTGCACCGTGTGGTGCATGATGGCTAGCCAGAGAGTGACTAAAGAACACGGAACCCGATCCTGTGGATGGTTGAGAGGGGGAGGTCGACAATTGGCCAGCCAAGTTATCTGGTTCGCCGCTATCTGAAGTTGCTGTTGTACGACTTGTCCCCGATCCACTCCTCATTCTGGGTGCCACGCGGTCTTTCGCTGGAACAGGGGGTGGGACTGGAAGACTGCTTCCCCATTCATTTCCTCTTGCAGCTGCCTGTGCAAATATGTTTCGGCGTTGTTTTTTATTATTTTCGAATTGCATTCGGGCTGTATCCTGAAGGGTGTCTCTAGTACTAAATCTACGATAGAATGGTTTGAAAAAAGGATGGAAATGATCAGAAAGTACGAACGAGTAGGCATAATCAGAGGCAGTGAAACCTTGGTTGTTTCTAGCAGCATATTGACAACCCCTTTCTATCAGAAGTTGGACTGCCTGTGTAGTTTTCGCCATGTCAAGGAGGGTAAAATACTGAACAAATTACTCACAGGAATATGACCCCATGAGCTTGCACTTTTTGTCCGTAAGTATAAGCAATTAGCCAACGATGTAAACAGCTTGATAGACTTACTAATGAAGTGGTGTATTTCCCTTATTGTCAGATAAATCAAAATCTGCCCCGAGGTCGCACAGCATCTAATGTGAAGATCAAGAAATTTGAGCAATACAGGAATTGTGGAACAACAGACGAACATACCCGCACGAGTTCCTCATTTCCTTTCAGTGCAGCAATATGAAGAGCGGTTTTCCCTTGTGTGTTTGACCAATCCAAGACCCAGGAATAACGATCATAATAGAGCCGTGCCATTCGTAAAAAAGCATCGGTGGAATCTTGCATCGCTGCTGCAGACGCATATATTGTCGGTTTTTGGTCTGCTAGAATCATTAAAATTGTGTTGTTTTCGGAATCCTGCGAGATAAATAATGAGTGAAAAAGGATGTACCCTACGTAATGAGGCCCCGCACCCTGCTCAACTCTTCGTCGTCGTGACCAGCAGCCAGTAGGAACTCAAACGTCTCTTCATGACCAAGCACGGCAGCCCATGCTAGTGAGGTATATCGGCGAGGGGCAACATCAGGATTTCGCATATCCGTCCTTTGAATAAGGCGTTTCACAAGGAACAGGTTATTTTCTGGACGACATAAACAAATTCGGTTCCGTCAACAGCGGCAAAAGTAGCAGATTAGCCAGATAAATCAATACCTTTGACTGCTCTTCGCAGTCGAGCAGTAGCGTCTTTTTCAGCCATGAAGGCAAGAGAGAAGTGGCAGACAAAATAGCGGAAGGTTCAAAGACTGAAAGGAACTTAGGAAGTTAGGAACAAAGGAACAGGGCCGAGGTCACGTGGGAACCTGAGCACTGCAATCGACATGACAAGACACGGTTAATCTGGGAACCTGACAACTGTCGATTTATGAGGTTTTAGTGCACCGTCTTCCCCTTCTTGCATCTGGCATAAGAATGCCCAAAGTTGTTTCTAGGTCGGCAGTCTCGTCATCGGCGGATGGTGAGCACACGACCCTGGCGCTGACATGATAATATTTAATCTTTTTTCTTAGCGCTACCAACTGCATCCTCTGCCGCGGCGCTGCGTGTCTACTGTGAGTGGCTTGCTACCATGGTTATCAAACGTGACAACAGCGCATTTAATCTTTTTTTATCCTACTAGATTGTATATGCGGCGAATTTATTGTGAGTGTCTATACGTTCCTACTATTAACATCTCATTGACCACCACTCACAGCTAGTTATTGATAAAAGTTTGGCCACTCTTCCAAGACGCAAAACAGACAATGCCATCATCATTCGGTCGCAAGATAGTGATTCCGGCAAGGCAAGAGTTTTCAAGTTGAATGCCGTTGCGGAAGATCCCATTCTTCTCGAAAGGTAGTAATTTCTACCCCTCTGCGGCAATTTTTCATAATGGATCACTTCTTTACAGGGAAAATGGTCACGAACGACAATACCGATTTCATTGCCCGCGTTGTTCGTTGAAGATTGCATACCAGTCTTCTCCACCGCCCGTGAAATCAGCACCTTTCCTGTACCTCATCTCAGGAGCCCTAACCCAGATGCAGGGCCAAGTGCCACCTGACGCTTTCGATGGAGAAAATGATTTGTGACGGTTATTTCGTTTATTAGTTTGGTTCAAGGCTGTTGTGACTGAGCTCGAGGAGCACCGAAGCTTGCGAGCACCGACGAAATGAATATATAGATCTTTGTATACGAATATCATAGAATGTTCTAACAGGACTTATTCTCTAATAAAACTGACGCAGTACGGAAGCAATTCTAAATTCAAGGGCCGACAAGCAGTGTTTTCCCAAGGCCCAAGGTTAACACTCCAATTCCGTGTCGTTGAGACTATCCTCCATATAGGTCTGTTGCATGGAGCTTCCATCATCCCGGGAGCTGGAGCTTGAAATTCTGTTGAGAGAGAGGGACGCTCAACTAACTGAATTGACTGTAAGATCGTGTTTCGAAAACCAGATTTCAATATCATACTGACTGTGGCGTATAGGATGAAGTCGCGGAGCTACGACAATACCTTTCCAAACAGCCTGGGCCATCCTCTACAGACCCAGTTTCTCTTCCGCCTGCTTTGCTGTCCCTCCTTCTACCTCATTTCAACAGCGCCGCAACGAAAAACACTGGTTCGAATACTGTGACAACAGCCCTGACACAACGAGCGCATCTGTTGCAAGAAGAGAATGATGAACTATATGAACTTTTGAAGCATAGTGAAACCGGTAAATTGAAAGATGAAGTGCGTGGATTGCGACGAGTTGTCGTGAAGTTGGAAGATGCCTTGAACGGTGTGCTCCTATTTCCCGAAATTCGATTTTCATATGCTGAGAAACTCTCTCATCCTTTTCTCATCCTTTCCAAAACAGAGTCTCACAAAATAATCAGCTCCTTATCGTATGTTATAGGTGCCTGACACGGTTTGTAGTGAGCGCTAACCCACTCGCCGCAGAACGGAGCTCGACAAGTCGTATGAGTTGATTACCTCATCTCGCCAAATCAATAGCGTTAACACGAAACCGTCTCATTCACCTCGGAACTCTTACCACTCTGCGCCACACTCCGAATCTGCGGGCAATGGAACTACTGTGTCTAAACAACTTCCGACTGGTCCAAGGGCATATAAGAAGCCTCGTATATCTGACGCTCAAATGTCTCCTCCACGCCCTATTGCTCCATTACCCTCTCATAAGCCTCAGAATCGCAATAATCCTAATACACCCCCACGTCCACACGTGCGGGAACACTCTCGCCACGAAGCCGACAGCCGCAGTGTATCGAATACTAAAATGGAGGTGGATGATGCATCAGACGCTCCGCCGCCTCCTACTCGTGAACGTGAACGAAACCGCGAACGAGAGAGGAACAAGGAAAGAGAACGTGGAACTAAGGAGCGAGAACGCGATAGAGGCAGAGAATGGGATCGTGATTCTCACAAAAATACAGGCCCTCGTCGCAATGGAACACACATCGCTGGCTCTGGTCGGGCAGTTGGTGGGAGTGGCCTGAGTCGTAAAGGTAACGAGCGTAATCATTCAAATACCCGTAGTCATGCTACAGATCATACAAGTCGGACGTTGCAGGAGAGGCTGGGACTCTGAACCCATGAGCTCTTGCCATGGCCTGTTTCTCAGCTTGTTCGCCTCTAGACCCTGGTGTCTCGTCTATTTTATCATACCGAAGTTTAGGGTTGTTTCTGTTCCTATGTGTATCATGTCAGTGTAAGTTTTCTTTCTGTCATTTACTTTGTAACTGACTCTAACCCTTTTTATTGTCGTGGCAGTGTATTCATAGCCTATTATATTTTTCACATTCAAGTTGGTCTTTTGCTGTGCACGTTGTTTCAAGATTACTTTTCTAGTGGTAAACGAATTGATCATAATTTCTTTGTATGGGTTCAACTTCAACCATAGACCAGTGCATATGCAAGCAAGTGACGAACTACAGTTCCACAAGATATACAGTTATTACACGAATATAATTATTATATGGCTGATAAACTACTAAAATAGTATAAAATATGTACAAGATAGTGTACGTAGGTGCAGATGACTAGATATATCAATGTACAAAGTCGGGGGGGATGATGAGCAATGGTAGGGATGCGTTATAAATGCAACAGTGATGAGGTGAGACAAAATGCAGGGATTCGCGAAATTAATGAGGCATAATAGGTATAATAAGTCGAATAGAAGAAAAATGTAGCAATACAGAGAAAAGGGTAGGGTCCAAACGTTTCAAACGAATGTCCAAAAAAAAAGGAAGCCATGTTTCGCGTTAGATGGCGATGACCGGGGTTTACGATGGATTTCGAAGGCGAAAAAGCCGTAGACACGCCATGCCCAAGCTTTTGTGCCTTTCGAGGGGAGGAAGCGCAGGTTTGGAAGGGGGCTTTCGCTGAGGTAGGCTATTTCCACCCATCCCATCAAGATAGAATGCGTCGAATGAATTAGGTTGCAACCTGAGAGTGCGCTTCGAACTGGGGGCGACCGACGGGAGATCCAACGCAGCAGGGGCTGGAGGAAGCGGAGGGTTCGTGACCGGGTAGACGTGTACAGAGGAACATCGGGGGACAGCCATGGTCAGTGTGGACTTGCGACGAGAACCAAGATCCAGAGCACTACGGGAAGGCGAAAGGTGTTGTGTCCTTGAAGTTGAACGCGTTCGCATCATCGGTATCACGAAGCTATTATGATCACTGTGTGCTTTTGTCATATGATCATGGGAGCGCACAGGCTGAATGGTTTTGGTGGGTGATTGAAGGCCTGGCGGGTGAGAGGGCGAATAGATCCTGATTTTGGGTTGAGAAGCCACACGACGGGGGTGGTGAGGATAAGGTAGAGGTGTGGGCGGGATGTCTGGAGAAGGTTGGCGCGGTGGAGGAGAATCTGGGCGAACGAAGATAGACATAGGCAGGAGCTCAGAATGAAGAAGAAAAAAAGAGCGTGGCCTGCATTTTATAAGGAAGAGAGACAGGGGAGTTGTTTCAACGATACTACCTAATTTGGATACGTTTACAACCTCTCATTCATCCTTTCTCGGAACAACTCCCTTGGCGTGCATCGGGTCAATGGGTATCCCTAGCAATAGGATTGATGGAGCTTACCTTTCACATCATCAAACACGCACCCTTTACGAAATGAGCAAAGTACAGGTACAGTTCGGATCCAACGTTATGTATCATACATGTTGCCCTCGGTCCGGGGCTATTTAGCTCTCCGACATAGCAAGGAAATTTTGGTTTAGAATAACATTACATGGTGAGATGGTCGGCATAAGTCACTGAGTCCTTTCAACTTACTGGAGTTGTTTAGTCCACATGCCGCCAGCTTGAAAAACACCCCTCGAATAAAAACACATCCCGACTCGGAGATGTCCATCGAGATTCGACGCGTGAAACTTTGATCTTAGACTTCGGGCCGATGCCCACTCCTTCGCTGCGGTTACATCATAACCCCTCATAACCCAGTCAGTACTGTCAGAACCGCTCAAATTACATACCAGATTTTGTAAGTATACGATGCAAGAATTTTTGAAAACCTCTCAATTCCGGCAAGTTGAGACAGGTCGGGAATATCTAGCTGTCAGACTATCTAAACAGGCGGGCAACTGTCTTGTATCCAACTGTCGCTGGTAACATTCATGAGATCCAACTTTTTGAGAGAATGGGTACTGACGCATGTTGTAAGGGATTAAATATTTTCAGAACTTGTCAGTATAAAGGTTGTACAACAAGCGCCAGTCAGGTGAAATACGAAGTTATGAACACAACAGATTGTTGAGGTACCTTGCAGAATTACTACATTTTCAGGTTGTTGCTTATCAATACAATATCTCAAAAACTGTCAGGAAGACGAAGCTGACAGAGTCTGTCATTGGGTAACTTAGTTATTACTACATACCGATTTCGACGATTTCGCTAAATCGCCCAAAGGAAGGGCCTTGGCCCTTCGGACATGACTTTGATAGGGCGTTCCTGCAAGGTCGTCCGTGCTGATCTTATTTTTGGGAATAATAGGATCTGCGATTAGAGATTGGGTCTATAATTGACTCTGGGACGCGTCAATCCGTAAGAGGGGAGGGTAGCAGACAAATAAATACCGTTGAATTTGTGAGCGATCTCCGGTTCTTTGAGCATAACTGAGAGCCGTGATGACCACGTTGCCGCTTTCCAGGCGAGCAGCGAGTATATACCACGTCGTCTGCGTTGATAAAGCGCACCTTGTACTGGCATATTGGTTCGTCTTCTATCGTCGTTAGTACTCGTTACGTCCGTTTGCCTTTAGATACCTCGAAGTGACGATGACTATCAAGATCAAAATCGTGTTTACATATTGGCTCATATTGGCCAGTCGCCTGGTAACAACGACTCAAGGAAGAGAATAGTTGGCCCATGTGAGGAAAGTAACGTCCAGCGTATTTACATTCTGTGCTCCAAGTCAAACTCTTGCAGATAGAATAGATAGGCAGAATATACCTTATCGCTAGATGTGTCAATTTGTGATCACAATCCGATCTTGATTAACTACACCTTTCATAAGTACGAGGATGTCACTGGTGTTGAACAAGCCGTTGCTGTTCTTCGAGACGGCGATGTCTACGGTGCCAAGACGCATTCCATTGCGTAATACGTATGGTTTCCGAAAACTTATTCGCAATCCTAGAGGATCCTGCACTTGACGCGTGGTATAGGACCGGTGGTCGTTGTCCAAGTTGCAGTCAACCCTGATGCAGGGCACATGCATCATCGGTCGATGCCGCCGAAATAGACATATAGCCTCATATACCAAAAGGAATTGACCATTTGACTGGATCTGCAGGCTTGAAACATATTTGGACTGATGCTGGCGACTTATCAACCAGTCCTGCAGAAAGCACGACTATGTAAACTACGAAGGTCACGTTTCTTAAGTTCTTCTCAACTGCTTTACCGGTAAATCCCGCTACCGGTACATAAGGAGCGCTGAACGGCAGTTGGTCTCTTCAAGAACGCCCAACTAACGATCCGATCAAACGGTTAAAACCTAATTATAATCTGACAAAAATATATATATAAATCACAGAGGCCTTACTGGACCCGTCCAGGATGTAGAACAAAAATGAATGCGAGATCCTACTCTACATAACTATAACACATAAAACGTATGACTAAAAGCTGCCTGACCTGAACCTCAATGAAGCCGGGTACTAGAGATAGTATGGAGACCTGACTGCAAGTGGGGACGTAGCGGGGTTCGCTGTTACCGTCAAGGTGGGGAGACAAAGAGGTCCTTCATATGTAAATAGAATCCAATGGCCCATAGTAATCAAATGTCATGGATGTCATGGATGATAGGCAAAATCATGGAAGTCGTTTCAGATCTAAGTGCGGTGATCATGAAGACTTGGAGACTCTATCGCCCCGGTCCTTGCTTCTAGGCAACTTTGTCAGTCCATAACAACGATACCATTCATATCACCTGTCATTTCAATTCATCCCTACCCAAGCCTTCCAGGCGACTATCAAAACCCTCTCTCTGCGGAACATTTTGGGAAATTCTGTTGAAATATTGCGAGTGCGATCATCAAGAATATATTATCTTTATCTTCATCATTTCATTCCCTTCCGAACATAATTACATAATCACGTTCGTTATGCTTCGTGTTTCTTTTCGATCGAGTTGAAGTTGAGTATGTTACGGAAATCATCGCTAATAGAGATATTTTATAACTAAACTTCGAGTTAAAGTTGAGACAATAAATTTTCTTTCTAGTTCTAGTTGCGAAACATCTCAATACATCCACTGGCATAATACTCTGGCCCTACTACTCCTTTCGGTAGACAACTCTCTTCCACTTTCTTTATTTCATTATCCATCCATTCACCATTGCACGCCAAGAACGTACCACTTTCACTTTTCAGTCTTGTTCACGTTTCACAAAATGTGTCATGTGAAGATGGATGTACAGGACCAACCAGTACTCAGGCTTACTAGGTATATTATTATGTATGCCATGGAAGATTCAAGCGGCATTACCTCATCCACGAGGTAGAGACCTTTCTTTGGCGAGAAACCCCTTTTAGAGGTAGCTGGTAAGTCACATTTCTTGACTGGCAGTCTGGACCAGAATCGTTGCGGCTTGTGTACGATGGCAGCCGTCCTCCTTCCTCCAAAGAGTGTTGCTTCTCATATTGTCACGGTTGATTAAAATGTCATACATCTCACTTCGTCTCAATGCCGTGATCGCTTTGCTTTTCGCCTTTTTCTCCATCGTCAATGCATTACACGGACAGACCTTGGGTAGCCTCAAGCACCATCTCAGACATGCAGACAAACAAGTAGCCTTGGAATCGTCTCCGGAGTATTCTTATGTTTCTCAGCCATCCATAGTCCCGACATCTACGCTCTCACCATTTAACTTCCCAAATGCGCAACAATCTGCGTCTGCCACTGGCGGTTTGGATGACATTATATCGCCTCAGGACACCGATAGACATGTCAGCATTTTGCCTGCTCCAATCACCTCCCATGTACAAGATACTTGCTCAGATACCTCGTCCAGGATGCTCGTAATGGGTTATTACCCTGATTGGGCGGATCCGACTTTCCCTCCCGAAAAGATTGACTTTAGGCGTTATGACTGGATTGACTTTGCATTTGCGTCGCTAAATGAGGATTTCGCTTTAGTTTGGGACGATATGGTCAATAGTCCTAAACATCTGTCACGATTAGTTACTGCTGCCCATGCGGAAGGCTCAAAAGTCAAGCTCAGCATCGGTGGATGGACTGGCAGCCAGTAAGCACTTTCTGACTGTCTTTTTGTGTATCAGGCGAACTGACTCGATATTTTAGACACTTTTCCTCAGCGGTCGCCTCGGACGAGAGCAGAAGGTTCTTTGCGAACAACGTCCTCGCAGCATACAAAACACACGATTTGGATGGTATAGAACTGGATTGGGAATACCCCGGAAGACAAGGCGCTGAGGGAAATAACGTCGACTCGAAAGATACACCCAACTTTCTCTTATTTCTAATCATCCTTCGTTCCATCCTTCCGCCTACGGCTCGGATCAGCGCTGCCGTTCAAACATCTACTTTTTGGGACACTCAAGGACGGCCAATGACCGACTTGACCGACTTCGCGGACGTTCTTGACTGGGTGTTATTAATGAATTATGATGTTTGGGGTTGTAAGCGTGCTTTTACTCTGTATGTATCAATATGGTTAATTTATCCGTTCAAGCATCTTCGGAGCCTGGCCCAAACGCCCCACTTCACGATGCATGTGGTAATTCGACTCAGGCCGATGCAAATGCTGTGGCGGCATTCCAAGCATGGACAACTGCGAAATTCCCTCCGTGTAAATTGGTACTTGGGGTGCCTTCCTATGGCTATATTTCGACATCGCATGCAGAAAGACTTCGGACAAGATCACCTTTCTCTTCATTTTCGCAAACACGCCGGTCTGAGTCGGTCAAAGTTGTTGACGAAGACGGCGGTTCAGATAGCCAAGTACAATTTCGACAATTGGTCGGACAAGGTGCCCTTGTGCGATCGCTTCCACAGGGGGGTGGCCCGCCGATTTTTTCATCGAGTGGAGGTTTCGAGAGGCGATGGGACAGTTGTTCAGACACTCCCTTTCTGCGATCTACATCTTCTGGTCAGATCATCACATATGATGATCCTGAATCTTTGGGTATGAAAGCTACTTTTGCACGTGAAGTAGGGATGCTAGGTGTCAACCTGTTCGACATTCACGGCGATACCGAACAGTGGGACCTAATAGATTCCATTCGAAAGTCGTTGGGCCATGTCTGATTCCGTCACTTATCGTCGTATTCTACCACAAAATTTGCTTGTTCAAAACCGTTGTTAAACTTGAGCTGGCTGATGTCGGGTGCCTTTTACGGAACTTGACATTTTCAATCCAATGCATTCTTGTGCATCTGATGCCTCCTACTCTGTCCGTACGAAGGAGTGATAGATGATCATATTCATATTCCAAATGAAAAGGTTATTTAGTCTGGGGACTACTAGAACCGACAGGTACAATTTGAATAGTAAACCGAAGACTACCCTACGTTCCTTGTCCAGAGTTGTCCTATGTTGGTCCTATGGTGTTCTTTGCACTCTAGGCTGCCAATGAAGTCTTCAGAGCGAGCAAGAGAGAAATAAGCATACATTGATAGGTTGCAGCTTCTTGTCTGAGAAACTGGGCGAGCGTATCAGCCAATGAAATGATTCTTTCCAACTCTGTTGATCCGTGTGTTCCGAGTAGCACTGTGGGAACAGCAGGGGAACAGCAGGGGTTGATTTTCAACCATCGTTCGGGTGAAAAACAACTTTCAACCTTACAACAGTTGAATTTTGCATCAACCATGGACGCTGGTTGATTTTCAACCTGAGGATTCAACCATATCATGGTTGGTATTCTCGAATGCTTCCATTATAAGCACACCGATAGAAGGGTGGGAAGAATCCTGATAACGATGATGGATAAACTGTCGTTTTGTCTGGGTTGAACCTGAATTTAGTGCTCGTTCCCCAAGAGTTTCAATGTTGCTCCTCTTGTGCGAGACGATCTTCACGCACTAAAAAGAATTGGTAAGAAACGACACAGAAACAAAATAAACAAATTCAACACACCTGCCATAGCTTTAAGCAACCTATCTTGATCAATAAATAGAATCTTCACAATCGCCTCTCAATGCTTTTTTTCCCCATTCAGATCCGACCCAAATCCAATGGATAGAAGTCGAGAATGGGCGAATTAGGATCATACATCAAATCCTAATTGTGCCCAAGAAAAAGAGTTGGGACCAACAAACATAAAAAATGAATTTTGGGAACAAAGACGAACCCGATATGCTACGCCATTCTAGCAATACCCATCAACTGTTCATAGGCGGAAATACCCACGTCCTGATGATAGATGGCTATATCTCCCATTACTCAATGAGCTTCTTGGGCTAATGACATCGTTATCCTCGGGTATCCACTGCATACATGGACTTCAGGGGCTGGATACAGTCTGCTTCGCGAAGATGAAGAACGAGTTCGGACGCGAAATCCCAAAAGTTTGAAATTTGAAGACTTGTAGAGGCGCAGTGTAGGAAAAGGTGATTTTCCAGGGGTCTTTGAGCGTGCATTCCGCCGATCCTTCAAGGCTAGGTTTGCGAAACTGGTGTTTATGCATTTAATCCAGATGCAATCTCTGAAGAGCGGAGCTTACCAACTTGAACACAAAAGACATCCTTCCCCACTCTCCAGCTCAGGCCAGTGCGAGCCAGAGATGCCAACAAAGCGGATGCATGAATTATTTGGCGCGTCAGTGACAACGTTGTCCAGCGCTCTTCTTCCGTCGAAAACACCGATCACGTCTGCCTTCTCGCGAGCAGCCCCCGTTCTCGAGTACCTGCCAGAAATGCCCCAACCAGATATCAGTCCCACAAAGCATTACAGACGCACATGGACAAACTCACCAAAAGCTACTCCTACTCACGCGATATTATTCGGGCTCGGGAAGCCATTGTTGAGAGGAAAAACGCGCCACTTGTCGTCCAGCACATTCATCTGGGTAAACTTGGTCAATCCATGCAGACGAAGGAGAACAAAACAAAAGACAATCGCACCAATTTTTTTCCCAAAAGGACGTCTAACTACTGAGTGCTAGGCTGCGACAGAGGAGAACAAAGCAAAGAGGAAGAGAAATAAATAAGAGAGACAAGCAAGGTCGCGAAGCCGCTAAGATTGCGGTAAGTTGCTAGCAGAGCACTCTGTCTCTTCAGAATTATCGATTTATGGTTGTGTTGGTCAGTGAGACATAAGTGTGGCAGAAGGCAGGCCCATGTGACGACACGAAGATGGTTGGAGTCCTGCTGAGGCCAAACTTTCTTGAACCGCGAAAGGCGTGATTGAGAATCATTGATGACATTTTTGTGAGAGATGGGAACACATTTAACGTCGGAAACAGTAGAAGCAGAAGAAGTGTGGAGGTATAAGGCGATATCTTCTGGGATGGGAGTAGGGAAAAGAGAAGCAGAAAGCTTGGGAGAGTGCGGTAACGGTGGTATCCTTCAGGTCGAAAGGAAGGCAAGGAAGTGCAAGACCTAGAAGGACCTCGTCAGCAGCTGATATAAAAGAAATAAGGGAAAAAAACACCTTTTACAATATTCAGGATGACAGGTTCGGTCGAGGGTACCAATACGCAGGTAGGCGCAATGTTGTACAGCATACGCTCCAGGATCTCGCGAGAACATGATAATCCAAAGGAGCAAAAACACCACTGAGTTTCCACGTTGTGAATAAGGTAGCCAAGATGTTGGGGTGATTTTCACTGATGACGGTGACGACAGGTTTGGGGCCGTATTTTTGATGAAGTTCGAGAGTAGTAAGTCCGGTAGAGATGGCGTCTAGGTCGCCGTACATCCAGGATTCGTCGCCGCACTCGACAACATTATTGCGTTCAACGCCCTCGGATTGGGCGATGGAGATGAATGTGTCCAGCAAAGTGTTGTTGAAAAAGTGTAGCGGCGCATACTCATAGCTACTTAGTAGTCTGAGTACTAACTTTTGGAGTGTGAATTGATGTACAGCAATTTGATGGTACATTACACTTCCAACAACCTATTATCCTCCTGCTGAGTATTTCCTGCATGATCTTTCCAGTGTGTACTCATCAACACATTGGTAAAATCAGTGGTGCTATGTGCAAAATGAATCACATTTATACCGCTCAATAACTCTGCATCGGATTGCCATGTGGGCTCGTAGTTGTCTTCACAAGTAAAATGAATGACCCATGCTTCATTTGCAGATAGAAGTTCCTTATATTCGGCGGTCTTTTGAATGTGTGATTTGATAGAACTCGGAGTTCCAGTTGCCAGTAACTCCAAAACAACCGTCCAGTCATTCTTCTTGATTACGATGTCAGAAAATTTGTGCTTGTTCAGATCGGTTTGTAGGTGCCATTGGCCTGTGACCATCCAACCGTATTGCTGAAGCCAGTTTGAAAGTATCCTCATGAGTTCTGTATCATAAATGCTTTCTCGAGGAACAGGTTTCCCCATTGGTGTCTTGTATGAACGAAAACGGGCAAGGCAAATAAGATCTTTATCGAAGAACTCCAGTGATTTGATCAGAGTATTCAAGATATGGAGGGATTTCCCATCATCATGGCACAATGGAGCCGAACGAGGAGCAAGGGGGAATAAAAGGGGGATGAGTCTAGTTCGGATTAATCCATCGATAAGAGGCGAGGCCATGCGATACTTGTTGGACGCGCTTGGCTTCAATAACACTCCTTCCGATGTTAAGAAATCAACAAATTTCTCTTGCTCACCATTATTTATTTCCACATCACCGAGAAATCCCAGGAAGTATGAGCGGAGTAGGGCGACAGCAGGACTGGCATTGGAGCTGGAAAGGGAATCAAGCATGGCGCGAAATGTGTTGTACGCAAATAGCTCATTGTACAGCCAGTCAGCTGGAAATTGTTGCCATGTATGATTCATTACAGTTTTTGAATTGTCGTCGAGCAATGATTGTAGGTTGTTGAAAATTATACGCCCGCAAAGGCAGACCATACCTGGATGGCTACGATAAAATTTAAGCTTGTTTAGACCAATTAAGCTAGGCAACACACCCATTTGATTTCGCCCATACATCTTCAACAACACCATCATCTATGGTGATATAATTGTCATGCGCAAACTCAAGGAAGAGTCTCTTGACTTCCTCAAGTGTAAAATGTGGGTTTGGGATGTGATCGGCAACATTGAATGGTGAGATTATGCTGTCAGTTGGGTTCAGATATAAGATGCTGAAAGTTCCAGCAGAGATGATGCTGCGGATAGCATAGATCTCATTGTTATTTCTGATTTCTCGGAAAGCCCGGAGACATTCTTGCTGAATAACAGGATCAGCACGATACAATTCGCTAAATTCATCAACAAGAAGGACGACATTGTGTCTCCCATCGAGTGCCAGGAAATATTCGAGGAAACCCTCCTGAGATGATATGGAAAGATTTGGGCGAAATTTAAAATGGCCTGTAGAGGCAGCATTTTTAGCTGCAGCACCGAGTGACACCCAGAATGAGCCTGCGCTGCGCATATTTATTCCCTCGAATGAAATGCTTATCAAAGGTGGCTATCAGTGAATGCATAGCAGATCTACCCACAAGAATGACATACTATAGGACTTTGTAACCCTTTGCCCGTAGTTCTTCCCGGAGACAGAGCAACCGCGTCGTCTTTCCAGATGCTCGAGCACCTGGGAGCAGCACAAGTTGGCTATCAAATATAGCGGTCAAACAGCGCTGGGTTGCATCTTGCGTTCTAGGATCCAAATAGTAGGATCCAGGTATATCAATCTCTCGGATTGCCCCATTGACGGCCCACTTTCTCTCAAAACTGAACAAGAAGCTTGAGAGTTACAAAATCCACTCGGTAACTAAAAAAAGGATGTAACTTACGGTTGGTTAGTCCGCTCCTTCTTGATTACATGACTACTATCCACCTCCAAGTCCACTGACTGTGAGCGGGGATGTTTTTTCAACTTGTCATCTGAGCAATTGATTGAGTAGTTTAACGGGGCTGACTATTGCTGAAATTTACTTACCACTCTGGGATAGATCAGAAATATTAGATCCTGCTGACCAAGTTGCAGCAATTGTGGGTGTGTCTGATTAAGGAGTATGAATAGAAGGCCAGGAGAGAGCAAAAAAAGGGAGGCTGATGAGAAACATGAGGAAGAATTAAGCAAAGACAGATGGACTCACCGTCAGGAGTCTTTAAATCCTGAACAATAAACTTAAATTCACCAGAACCTGAATAGGTTGCATAGAAACTCTGAAGTTCCTCCTCGTTGGTGAGAGTAATTGCGTCTTTGGCTTTGTCGATATAAGCAACTCCAACTTGTTCCAGTGGAATGATAAACATCTTGTTGATTTTCAAAGCAAGACCCTCCCAGCTTGGCTGCCCATGAAAATCTGCAAGTCTATTTGTGCCATAGGTCTTCTTGAGTTTGAATCGAACAAGAGACATGGCCGTTTAGGAGATGAGTAGATGATGTCATCACATGACATCAACCAAGAATTCAGGCTACATTGAATCAGTAAGTACAACAATAGGATCACAAGCTCATAGAAACAACAATCACAAAGCCCTAATAGCCACTGGCAGAATATTGAAGGTACCCATCTGATATGAATTTACTGCCCCCTTGACTTGGAGATGTAAATGTGTCACTGCAAAGATAGAAGCGCTTCAAAAATCCAGACCTTTCCTGCATCACCGATCTAATGGGTTTCGAATACAGGGTTGGCTTGCCAAAGAATCAGAAGCCATGGGCATTGTCATAGAGTTGGACTGCCAGAAGAGGCTGCCAATGTCAATGTTTTGGCGCAGTGAGCTGCTGTTAGGGATATCGAAAAAAGTGGATAACGGCAATGCAGTAAACCATCAAAAATATTGGAACCAACGTCGTCAGCATCTAACAATTTCTGCGAGATCAAGAAACAACAATGTTCAACCATCGCCCTTCCGACCTTGACCTATACAGGGACAATAGTCAAGACGAGCACCGCTGTAAACAGGTTTCGGATCACGAAAAACTGGTCGGCAAAACACAACGGGTATATCTTCCTTTATCATCTGAGCCTGGAGCGATTGAAAGGTTGAGTAAAAGCCTTGAGAGCGGAGAACGTTGGTCCGACTAAATCAATTTCAGAGGTTTCGTCTTTAATAAAAGAGATTAGAAAACCAGTAAGTTTAATGTTTTTGATTGGAAGAAATTCTTACCGGTATATAAGAGAACAGCGACGCCACGAACATCTTCTCGTTGAGATGAATTTATTGAATTGGCGATCGATGTGAAAGCAGCTATACTAGCGCTTGAGATAACAGCGATGCGATCTGAAGGTTGGGAATACATAGAGACCACTGAGCTTAGGAGTACTACTCGCACGCGAAGGAGATATGGCTTGCTTGAGAATATGAGAACAGATTCGCAGACAATGCACAGGAGGAGATGTCAACGAAAGCACATTCATTCCCACTCATCGAGAATATTGTAGAGCGGCAGCGAAGATAACTCTTCAAAAGTCGTTGGTTCCATCATCGCCTGAGGGCGAACAAGGCATTTTGGAGCTTGAAGTGTTGAAATGACTCCTGATCAACTTTCAGGAGACGCATCTGCGGATGCCTTCAAAAATAAGACGAAGGAAAACGCAGTTGGCTCTCTGCGATCGGTCATCGGCTGTCCTCGAGTGTCCCAAAAAGTAGATGTTTGAACGACAGCGCTGATTCGAGCCGTAGGCGGAAGGATGGAACGAAGAATGATTAGAAGTAAGAGAAAGTTGGGTGTATCTTTCGAGTCGACGTTATTTCCCTCAGCGCCTTGTTTTCCGGGATATTCCCAATCCAGTTCTATACCATCCAAATCGTATGCTTTGTATGCTGCAAGGACGTTGTTCGCAAAGAGCTCGGCACAGCATTGGTCACGTTGTGATACCAGCAACTGAGTTTTATTATGCATAACTTTCTTCGCGAATAGGAGGGTAAGTCGTATTCCCTAGTGCCAATACTTTTATGATGTACTAAAGACATCCATTTTCATAGTCCTCACCCTCCCGCGAGTCGCGATGGAGGTACACACGGCTCCAATGGTTCCATCGACATCGATCGGGCCATCTTCCCTGAATTCACGGCATTTGGTTCACATTTGCTCTCAACACAATTGTAGAACCTTAATGTGGCCTGGACCATCCAAAAGCGACATATGTGATCTCTGCTTGGACAGGATAAGGAACCACGATGATTCCACAAATCCAAAGGACACGACTGGGGCCTATGCTAAGACTGCTTCGTGTGTCGAAAGCACGTTTAATGAGCCCAACGACTGCAAGGAGGCTACATCGGTTGCGCCTGCAGTGCCCTGTTCGGCCGTCTACGATGTTGTCTGTGATTTCGTTTTATACGCCTGAAAAAACTTCTAACACCAGCTTGTATTAGGCATCACTACTGGTAAACTACATCATTTCCACTCAGGCCAATTATCTGACAATACCTTCTAGAAATCCCCGCTGCTTCCCCCCTACTTGTTGTCGAGTTCCGAGTCGCAGTTAGAGAGCACTCAGAACTTTGAAGCTGGGATCAGTAGTAAACGACCGGGGTACAATTCAGCATCGGTATCCTATCAGAGTCGCCGATCTGTAAATCCCCCTAGCTCGACAATCTCCATCCCTTTATACAACTATTATGGCTCCCGTCATAAAATATTTCAATCAAATGTAAAAGTTTCGTTGATATTACAGCGGATTGACACACTTATATTGGAAACTCCCAGGCACCCAGTTTGACTGAAGAACACAAACAATCGCAGCATCATCTTTGTGGGGTCTGCCGGGCTGTAGTGTCGTCACGCTACACTGAAACCGTATGCCCTCGTTGTCGCTCTGACGCTGCTCTTTCTTTTGAGAAGGTCGAGTTCGATCAGCGTGACTGTTCTTCAGAATTAAAGGAGATCGTCTCCAATTTTGAGGATGATTTGTCTAATGCCGTCATGTCCATATTTTCAGTTCGTTCACTTTGCCGCATTTGTGAAATATCAGTCATCAACGTGTAGTCCCCACTAGAACCCGGATGAAAACCTCGATGATGACGACGATATAGATATGGAGGGAATTGAACTGTCGTATCCTGAGGTCAGAATTCTGTCGCCATCATAATAGGCTATCATGATAACATGAAATAGGTTATAGATAGTGAAGTTGTTAAAGAGCCGCAACTGCAACCCGTTCAAGAGAGTTCAAGTTGGCTTATGGAAAACTCGCTCCTGGAAAACGTTCCTCATCATTCAAATCCAGCTGTCCTCGATCTTGTCCCAATTTTGCCAAAAAGGAAACAAAATGTAAGCTATAATCAAACTCTTGCTGAAAAAGCAGGAATTTATTGTAGCGCTCTACGTCTAACATCGAGCAAATTTCTCCATAGACATCCCATTCTCTCAAATTATGTTCAACCAAGGAATGCACGGGAATCATCTCATCAGAATCTCTTTCCACTAGATGCCTGGAATGTGTTCGCAGGGATTGGAGATTCAAGATATCAAAAGCGCATGCTGGTCATAGAGCTGATGATGGAAGGCTCACCTCAGGGACCATCAAACGGTCAACTCCTACGAAGCAGAAGACAAAGAAAGCAGTAAGTTGGGCGGATGAAGTATCTCACACACCTGCGTCCCAGAAAGTTAACAAACAGCTTGAATGTGACCCGACTACTCAACAGCGGCGCAATACGGCATCCAAGGATTCGAGCTCAAAATATGGGATATCAACAGGTCATTCTGCCGACTTCCCCATAACGATTGATAAAGATCCGCAAGTAAGTTTGAATATTCAAGTTGGGGGGCTGCCCTCCTCTTCTACCGAAACTCGGGCACCGAGTAAACGTTCGGAACCTCCCACAATCCAATTAAACAACCAGACGACGGGATCTGAAGACTTATCTGAAGACGCACTTGTTTTCACCCGCGCACAGGAGGATCTATCTATATCGGCACCGTCTACTCCCGTCGAACTTGCGTCTAATGACGAATTGTGCTTGGGCGCACAGGTTGAATCTGTCATGTCCATAAAATCCAGTGCTCCTCTGGGCATGTCGCTATCTGCTGAAGTCTCTATTTTCGGCCGGTCCAGCGACCTCCGCGACCTTGCGGATTCAGGAGATAATAACGAATCTGAAGAGGGTCAAGAAGTAGGTCCTCATTTACTCAAATTAGCGACTGTTAGTGATTTTTAGATCCCTTCGCCTTTGGTCTCGACTGGTCTAAAATTTCGTATTCCACCGCGCCCCGGTCTTTATGTGCGGAAATGTGGATCTATTCGATGCCAACAACGACTCCCTGCCATATATCGGTGGAAGTCATGCGTGATATGTAGAGCACGGAGTCGAGAATATCAACGCATGAGGCAGAATCTCCATGAACGACACTCGCGGCTAGATGAAGGGTCCCAAATCACGGGCACCCCCCTTTGTAGAGTATGCTTCCGAACTTTTTGTTTTATCTCAAACCATCTCATCTATCAATACAGGACATCTTCAGTGACGACTCACCACCTATTGTTGCGGGCGCTCGGCTTTGCTCTATACCCAGCTGCACCTATATCATCCCGCCATCCAGCGAATATACGTGGAAAAGGTGTGCTCTTTGTCGCCTACGTGCGAGACCTAATCAATCCAATAAGATTGCTGTAGGTCACAACCAAGTATTTGTTATATGGCTAGACCTAACTCAAAAGCTTCATGTAGGAGCGTCTTCCTAAGCGAGATAAACAATTATCTGGAAGGTGTCAAAGCCTTGACTGTGGCATGCTCCTATCGGGGACAGAGTTGACACTGGATTGCGATCAATGTGTTGCAAGACTTTCATGGCTTACAAATGATGGCGTTTACAAGCGACCTTTGCTAAAGTGGAAGGCTAAATCGATCCCAGCACATGCGTCCAAGGTCAGTAGACCTCAGAGTCATACATGTAACTGAAAATGTCCTGAAACGCCTGTCAGTCTCGGGAGCCATCACCTTATCCCCAATACAAGGCCTTTCCAACTCTGTTGGCCGACTTCAAGGTCCGCCTCAACGACTTTCTAGAGGCGCAATCTGTCTTGTTCCTGCACAATGCAGGAGACAATTTATCTAATTCATCCAAAGCCTTGTTTGTCTTTGATGCAGAATATTCTATTGTTGCCCTTGATTTTGACATCATTGGTCATAAGGAAACTGTGGATGGCAATGTGCTGAAACTCAAAGGAGAGATTGAACGTATGGGCCGAATTCGATTCAGGTTAGTGCCCTGCCTTCATGCCTTCTCGTTCGTTCATAATAGACCCTAAATATCTAGTCCCAAGCGATATATTTCTATTTTGGAAGATGGTGGGATTGCTGAACGATTTGCCTGCCTTAAGCAGGTACCTATACATCAGGCCGTCTCTAGTGTGTCTGATGCAACTTTTATGAAGAATATGCAGGGTGAACTCGAAATTGCCGTTGTTCCCGATCATTCCCATCCATTTCTTCCTGGTCAACGCATAATTGTACGATTTCGATTGTTGGGATGAAGCCCAGTTTCTTACATTATTTTTTATTTTTTATGAGTACTTTATTGGAATTGTATTCGCATGCCGTTCGCGTAAATCAATTTATATATTATTACCTACAGGTCAAAAATTTCATCGTCACCGTCGTTTTGACGTGAACGCGAAACTTGAAAAAGAGGTCGTATTGTGCTACTGCTGGATTTTTGAATAACTCCTATCGATTAAGAAGTTGAGAAATTAGATAAGGCTGTAAATGGAGGGGTGAACATACCACACGACGACAATCTCAACTCGAGGACAGCTGTATCGAAGGCATCGCTATTACCCAACTCCTCAAATCCAACGAATCTAATTTGTGAACATCTGGCGTCCATCTAATTGGCAAAGACCACTTACCTATCCTTCGTGACTCCGTCGACGAAACAGATGACGCAAGGTAACACCTTGATTGATAATTTCTCGACAAGCCAGGGAATATTCTCCACAAAAACCCGCAAAAAGCGAGTGTTGAAATATTTGGGAGCCAGTTTCTGCCAATAGAAGCTAAGCAAGTTGCAAGTATGGTTTTACTCTAGCTTACTGCCAGATGTTTGTCCATAATTTCACACCGCTTGAATTTGGAGTGATAGAAGTGAATCACGCATCTTGGTTCATGTCTAGATGGGAATTATTCATTCAAGGTAACCTGAAAATGTAGCGGAGAACTTACGCACTCACTCGCACCACTTCCTTTTCATCCGTAATTTCCGTATACCTCCCATGTTCGTTTTCTTTCATCTGCTTCACGTTTTCCATCCTACAAATTTAAACATAAGGGCGAAAGGAAGCACTTGACACGTCCAAATGAAAGGCACCTTACTCTCTCTTGAGCATCTGCAGACCATGCTCTCTCATGAAAGAATTACTGTTGTTTTCGATCTCTTCTTCCAATTCTGCAAAAAGGGCGTCGTCGTCATCGTCATCGTCCTTGGCGTCGCGTCTCGACCGATTGGGATCATTAGGTTCTACAAGTCGGGCAGCCAGAGAATTAATCCTAGAGTTGCTATAGGCCAAAAGGTGAAAATGACGAAGTCTTCAAACAAAAGAAATGCTCACCTTTCTTGCATGCCAAAATAATGGAGGGACAAAGTAGGGGTTGGATTATGTAAATATTGAGATGATCGATAACTTTTGAATTGCGTCTGCATTACCGTGATTACTACGTTCATTCACACTTTATCATTCATCGTCGAGTCGCCAGTCTAACATACTGCGACAAAGAAATGAAGCTCGTTAACAAATTTATTGATAAACACGGGGCGGTATGCTAAGATCTTTAGCGCTCATAGTGCGTTGAGTTGATCCCTGACAGGATATGTAGGGCCATGTTACACTACGTCCAGAAGACGATGAAGATATGTGGCATCTTTATAACCTGATCCAGAATGGAGATTCTGTTCGTGGACCTGCTGTTAGGTCAGTCTCTATGCAAGACTCAGAGCCTTATAATTTGGTGATCTGACTCTGTTGCACCCCGCAGGCGTGTTCAAACAGTTTCCTCGACAGGTTCCACTGAATCTCACCGTATTCGCTTAAATCTTACTATTCAAGTTGGCCGCGTTGATTTTTCTTCTTCGAGGACGCCTAGCGCAAGTATTACACCTCAGGACCAAGAAGGCACATCGTCTTCCGCAGCGGCTGCAACAGCCACCCTCCATATCTCAGGTCGTGTTATTTCAGAAAATCCACACGTAAAATTAGGAGCATTTCACACCCTTGATGTGGAGGCGAATCGCGATGTACGAATTGAAAAATTGGACGGCTGGGACAGTGTTGCCATCGGTCGAGTTGAAGAAGCCATTATCCCAGGAAGGGGGGCAGAAGTTGGCGCCGTGGTCTGCGGGGAAGGAGTGGCTGCTTTCTGTTTGCTCTCTCAGCATATGACTCTAATAACCCATCGGATTTCTGTGGCCATACCCCGAAAATCCGCCTCATCAGGCGCCTCGCAACATGATAAAGCCTTGGTCAAATTTTACGGAACCCTATATGACTCATTCGTACGGCACATTCCATACGCAACTGTTGGTTTACGAGCCATTGTCATCGCCAGTCCAGGTTGGGTTCGAGATGCTGTCTTTGATTATATCATGGCAGAAGCAGTGAAACGAGGGGACAAGACCTTGCAGAAAGCATTGAAAGAAAAGGCCGTCCGAGTACACGTTAGCAGTCCACATGTACACAGTTTAGTTGAAGTTTTGAAAAGTCCAGAGGTAAGCATGTCTATAATCATTTGTATAGTCGGCTAACGCTCACTTAGGTGTCTAGTCAATTAAAGGAGACCAAGTTTGCAAGGGAGGGCATAGCACTTGACAAGTATGATTTATCTCAATCATCCAACAGCTTCACTCACTTTCATTCAAGGTTTTTTAAAATGCTCGGTTCCGATGAAATGCGTGCCTGGTATGGCCCCGACCACGTCTGTTTGGCTGCCGACCGAGGAGCGATTGGCACATTGCTAATTTCCGATGACTTGTTCAGGTAGAACTGTATTCACTACTCTCTTCATTCATGGACTACATTTATTTCCATCTAGGGCAAGCGAGCCGACTACGAGGAAAAAATACGTCGCCTTAGTAGAAGCTGTACAACAAAAAGGTGGAGAAGTGGTGATCTTTTCAAGCATGCATGAATCGGGACAACGTAAGATTTTTGAAATATTCAAGAAGCCGTTGCTGATATCACGACAGAACTCAATCAATTAACTGGTATCGCCGCTATTTTAACATTTCCACTTGATATCGAAGTGGTCGAGGCAGAAGAAAGGGAACAGGCAGAACTTGAAGATAACACATGACGTCATGATATAATCACGTGCTCAATACAATCCTACTTGGCTGAGACTCTCCTAGATATAAAGCTTTCATTTAGGTCTCGCTGTGCACCATGTCCAAACGCAACAATTCACTCAATGCAATTAATCAACCGACTGGTTCACATCCTCAGAAACGTGCCCGTATCACCAAAGAATTTCATCCCATCAAAGTTGCATCCCAGGAAGCTTCTGCTGCTGCCGACGCCAAAACACCATTTTCTCAGCTGGAAACGGTCTTGGACAGAAGGCTTAAATCGCCCCAGACGGGCGATTGCGTTGTTTACTGGATGAGAATGTCCGATCTCAGAAGTAATAGCTCGTTTTCGCCATTTTTTTCAAAGTCATCTTCTGACGGCTTTTTCCCAGCCATAGACAACAAAGCCCTTAATCGTGCTTCTAAGCAGGCTCGACAGGATGACATTCCGCTCATCGTTCTATTCGTGTTTAGCCCAGAAGACTATATAGCTCATGATAGAAGCGCGCGCAAAATCGACTTCACACTTCGTAATCTTGCAGTCTTGAGGGTTAGCAGATTGTTCTTGTTCCTCTGAATATGTCTTACTCAAAGCAACGCAGAACTCTCTTTCTAAATTGCACATACCACTTTACTCCAGCATTGAAGCATCCAGAAAGACGGTGCCATCTTCCATATTATCCTTTTGTGAAACATATGGCGCCACACGTCTTTTTGGAAATATCGAATACGAAGTTGATGAACTTCGGCGTGATATCGAGTTATCCAGGCTTGCAGTTTCAAAAGGTGTCCAAATCAATCTCTTCCATAATAAATGCGTGGTCGAGCCTGGTGTGATCGTCACGAAACAGAAGAAGCCTTACGCCGTCAGTGATATTAGTTCTTGAATTTCTTTTCGCAGAATCTCATAGATAGCAGGTATATTCACCTTACCAAAGGCAATGGATTACCACCATTAACGCGGACATTCCCTACTACCTGGAGGACTGTCTGCCCCCTATGCCCAACAATGATTCTATCAGGTCTTCTGATCTGTTTGGTCCGCTTTTTGATTCCCTAGTACCGAGTATGATTGAGGGGTTTGAACTCGATGGCGCGGATCGTGCCCTTATGGCAAAGGTCTGGCCAGAGGGCGAAGATGTTGCTGCAGAGGTGAGATGGCCTCCTTCCTCGTCGTCATATCCCCTGAAAACCCTAAGCGTAGATCCTGCAACGATTCTTGACAACCAAAGTGCGTTCCTCACAACTTGGAGCCGTCAACCCCCTATCTTCTGGCTCGGAAGATGGCAAGGATAGCCGCATTGCTAGATATGCTCAAGATAGAGATTACATTGACCGCGACACTACAAGCCGCCTTAGGTCAGTAATGTCTTTTAACCAGCGTGTTGAATAATGACGTTTATCAGTGCATACTTGTCATCTGGAGTGATCTCTGTGCGTGCTTGCTTGAGAGCGGCGATGCTCAAGTCCAACATGGTAAAGGTTGAAGGGAGTGGAGTTTCGGGTGTGGGACGTTGGATCCAAGAAATTGCTTGGCGTGATTTTTACACTGGAATACTTGCCTCATTTCCCCGCGTGTCCATGGGGCGACCCTATTTGGAGAAGTTCTCCACAGTGGTTTGGGAGGATTATCAAGCCCCGGAAAGCCCTGCTGTTGGTCGAGTCAGCAAAAATAACCAAGATGGTGAAAGCCTACAGAGATGGAAAGCTGGGCAAACAGGGGTCCCGATTGTTGACGCTACCATGCGATGTATCAATGAGATGGGATGGGTCCATAACCGTGCAAGGATGATCACAGCAATGTATCTTACCAAAGATCTCATGATCGATTGGAGAGCGGGGGAGAAGGTGATCTTTTTTGCTCATTGACAAATGTCTTGATTGACGGTGTTATGATAGTACTTCATGGAAAAACTCATAGACGGCGATCTTGCTTCGAACAACGGTGGATGGCAATGGTGCGCAAGCACGGGAGTTGACCCCTGTCCGTATTTCAGAATATTTAATCCATATACTCAAAGCTTGAAGGTATGTTTTCGCGTTATTTGGTCGCAGTTTAAATGGAACATTTACTTAAGCTATGAAAGGCTGATCCGAGTGGTGACTTTATTCGCCACTGGGTCCCAGAACTTCGACATCTAAGAGGTCCCGGTATGGGTACATTCTCCATCAGCCCTCGTCAGCTTAGTAACGACTTTTTTATTTCATCTAGATCTTTACAATCCTTCTGCTAATGTTGCGAATAGGTTGGGCTACTCCCTGCCCATTATTCCACATAATGAGGCGAGGAAGAGGGCGTTAAGGAGGTTCAAAAACCCTGGCGTGGAGTGAATGGTGGATTGATTTATTTGTTAAATGGCTTTACGCAAATAATACATGGACAATGAGATTGGTAGCAACGATATTTGGTCACGAAAAGTGATGCCAAACAGTTACCAAAAGTAGTATAATAGAAATATTGATTGCAAAAGTGATTGGTACCTCCCCGCGCCTATAAAGTGTCTACCAAAGTACACCATGATTCTGCAGCATCCTCCACCAGCCAGCGCTCAACAACACATTTACCACACCGATTCCCGAAAGCACTTTGATTAGTTGCTCTCTTAGTTATCATTCTACATCCAGCCATGCCTTCTTCCAACTTCGCCAACTCGTCAGCCTCATACCCTTCAGGCTGGTATCCCACTACCTCATCCTCTTCACCATCGATCAACATCTTCATACCTTACTCGTCCTCTTACTCTCGCGAAACTCACGAGATGTATAGCGAATTAGGTTTTATCCTTCGTCCGTCAAAGACCATCTCTTCTCCGACCTCCACTTGCAACTCCAAGTCCTCGTTGGGCTCCAAGTCAAGGTCTTCTGTGATGAAATGGTTCGGCGCTTGCTAAGGCTAAGGCCTTTTAACGCTACCTAGGCAGCAAAGTAACAAGGCAGCGCTTCCAAATGGGCATATACTCAAGGATGGAACCGCGCGGCGGGAGTTGATCGCACTCCTTTATATGATTTGCCCCCCCCCCGAAATCACCAAAGGGCACCTCACTATCATGACCTTCCTCCCCAACTCGCGATGCTTTGATTGACCCTGCTTCACGCCATCTACTCCCTTGAGGCGCGCACCTCAAAAACCAGCAGTCCAATCATGAAGAGGCACCGCATTCCTACTCAAAGTCTCAAAAACTGAGTACATGGACTAGTTCAAATATTCACATTCTATATATATCATACTTAACATATTCACACTTGTATGGATAGATCTCGAAGTCATTATCACATTCTTATTTTTGATCGTACAACAGGTAAAACGGTTTGAATACATAAGAGACGTGGATTGTTGAAATCCAAACACAACATCTTACAACACACGCAAAGCTCCTGCCTCCACTGAAGCACTCCGCGGGCCGTAACGCAACATTCCATCAGAGATGACGGGACGCTCTCGACCTATGATTATCGCCACAAGCATGGAACGGTCAAAACAATCAAGGGTGATTGTCATTAAATTAACCAGATCACGAACGCTGTTGAAGCGGAAGACGGAAGTGGAAGACTTTTAAGCGTAGGTTACACGAGCCCACTTGGCACCCTCAACAAGGTTGATAAGCGAGGCTATTATTGCACAGGTCATGAGACTTGGTGTTCGCTTAAAGTTCAGTTAATTACTGACCTTCTGTCTCTTTCCAACCACGAGTCTTGAGACCACAGTCCTATTCAAACGCATGATCAATAATCATATTGTTCCACTGTAAAAAAATTACTTACGGGGTTGACGAAAAGAAGAGACTCAGGGAGGATTTCAAGCATGGACTTGAGACGGTCCTTGATTTCCTGTCCTCCTGGAACACGGGGTGAATGGATGTCATAAACACCAGGGCCGATCTGGTTGGAGTATCCATAATGCTTGAAGGTGTTGAGGAGTTTCATGTCGGCCTTGGAGGCCTCGATAGATATGACATCAGCATCAAGTCGCTGGATGGAAGGGAAGATGTCGTCGAAATCAGAGTAACAGAAGTGTGAGTGAGTCTGGAGTTGATCGGTGACACCCGCGGTGGAAAGCTTGAACGAATCAACAGCCCACTTAAGATAAGCATCCCAATCAGAGCGGCGAAGGGGTAACTGAGGCAAACATTAAGTATTTTTCTCCACAAGGTTGTTCAACTTACTCCTTCACGGATAGCAGGCTCATCGACTTGGATGGCACTAATGCCAGCCTTTTCAAGGTCAACAACCTCGTCGCGGAGAGCAAGAGCAAGCTGCTTGGATTGCAACTCCCTGGAAACATCAGCACGAGGGAATGACCAGTTGAGAATGGTGACAGGGCCGGTAAGCATGCCCTTCATGGGCTTGGAGGTCAAACTTTGAGCGTAGCTACTCCATTTGACGGTCATGGGGTGAGGACGGCTGACGTCGGAGACGATGATGGGAGGACGAACATAGCTACAGGTAATATCAGTCAGAAGAGGGCGGGTCTGTAAATAATCCGTAACACGCACCGAGAACCGTAGCTCTGGACCCAACCGTTTTGAGTGAAGACGAAACCTTGGAGTTGCTCGCCGAAGTATTGCACCATGTCGTTTCTCTCAGGCTCTCCATGTACCAAAAGATCTAAAGAAATCTTCTCTTGGAAACGAACTACAAGCTCAATCTCCTTCTTGATGAACTCTTCATATTCCCCCTCCGTAAGCTCGCCTTTGCCCAACTTGGCACGAGCTTGACGAATCTCTTTGGTTTGCTGTAAACAAGGATACATCAGTATTGGGAAACTTAGATTGAAGATACGACATACAGGGAAAGAACCAATAGTAGTCGTAGGGAACTTAGGAAGATTCAGATGCTTGGCTTGTATTTCCTTTCGGATAGTGAACGGGCTTTTGCGTTCAAGCTGGTCTGGGGTGATGGCAGCAACACGCTTGCGGACAGTGTCATCGGAGGTGCTTTCAAATTTGCGGCGTTTAGCGATGGAGATTTTGTTCGCTTCCAAAGCCGCAGCGGTAGCAGGGTCTTGGGAACCAGAGAGGACAGCAGCGATGGTTGCAACCTCAGAGGCCTTCTCCAAGGCAAAAGAAAACCAGTCCTTCTGCTGTTCAGTGAGCTTCTTCTCAGAAGCAAGAGTGACTGGTGTGTGAAGGAGGGATGAAGATGTCGCGATGATGACACGATCTTGTCCGAGAGCATCAATGGCCTTTTGTCCAAGTTTGATGGCAGCGTCAAAGTCAGTTTTCCAGATGTTACGGCCGGATACAAGACCGAGAGAAAGAACGATATTGGTAGGCTTCAAAGCGGTCAGTACTTCATCAAGTTGTCCAGGAGCACGGTCAAGATCAATATGAAGACCTGCAATCGGCAGCTTGGCGACGTAGGTTATGTTAGAATCAAGGCGGGCAAAGTAGGTGGTGAGGAGAATCTTGGGTGCGACGCTGGAGAGAGCAGTGTAAGCAGTGGCGAAGTGCGATTCCAATGTCGCTGCGCTGTCAAGAACAAGGACGGGCTCGTCGACTTGAACCCACTCAGCACCAGCAGCCTTGAGGTCACGAAGGAGGGTCTCATAGACCGGAATGAGTTTAGGGAGCAGGGTGATAGGCTGGAATCCGGGCTTGGCATCTTTGCTAGCTTTGCCGAGGACGAGGAAAGAGATTGGGCCGAGAACGACGGGGCGGGTCGCAATACCAGCGGCCTGCGCTTCTTTGAATTCCTCGACAGCCTTGTTGAAATTCAACTTGAAATCGGTCTCGTCGGAGAACTCAGGAACAACAAAATGGTAGTTGGAGTCAAACCTGAAAAAAAAATTAAAAAAGGAATCAGGTTGATCAATTCATCATGTACATCGTGATTGATATACCATTTCTTCATTTCGGAAGCAGGCACGTCGACGCTACCTGATTGACGGCCACGGCCCATGGCGAAGTAAACATCAAGAGGTGAGAGTCCAAGCCCAACATATCTTTTGGGGATTACATTAAAAGCGGCGGAGTGGTCAAGGACATGATCGTAAAGAGAGAACTCGCCACTGATGACAACCGATTTTAGTTAAACATGTTTCATCTTGATTAGAATCTAAATCGAACCTTGGGACGAAGTCTACACCTTTGGACTTGACGCTAGTCCAGCTGGCATTTTTGACCTCAGCTGCAGCCTTGGTCAATTCATCAGCAGAAATCTTTCCAGCCCAGTAAGCTTCGACAGCTTTTTTGACTTCACGATTGGCCCCTAATGATAAGGATTGTGTCAGAAAGACCTCTTAAGACGAACAGCATGATATGAATGTAGGCTTCAACATACCGATGCGAGGAAAACCAAGAACGCTAGAGGAAACCATTCTAATTTTTTGAGAGGGATATGATGGTAGGATGGAAATTTTGTTATTTGAAAATTTGTGGAGATGACGACTTTATAACGACGTCCACGTGCTCGATAATCAGTTATCGATATCAGTCTCGTGCGGACATCAATGTGGATTTACCAAAACTACAGTGCGGACATCAACGTGGATCTATGAAAATAAACATTATAAGGTGGATATATTACAGCTAACGTACACAAGGCTCCACTTTTTTCTCCTGCGCCTATACGCCTATACACTAAACAACCACTTTTAGCAGGGCACCCTGAGCAATCACCCTTTTCTAGGTTGCGTCGAACCACCGCCCCACTGCGATGTTTGTCGACCGTAAATTAAGTCCGTTCTTCTATCTACTGCATTGCCACAGGGTTGGCGGCAATCCCGAAATTTGAGTTCCAACGGTTGAAACGTTGAAATTCCGTGCATCGATCGCAAGTTTGAAATTTAAGTACTTAAACTGGGTTGCACAGAATTTGAACCCCGTATTTAAACACAACTTCACTGCCCAGATTCAACCAGACTCATTCGTAGGTCTGGCTGCGTATATAGTAGCTAATCTTTTTTCCTCCGTGAGACAATGGTTTTTGAAGAAGGATATTTTTTATTGCCACGAGTGTTTTGATTCAATCAGGCAGCTTAATAGTCAACGGCTCAGATTTTAATCTACAAATATTTTGAGGGGCGCGTACCAAGCGAACCAGTGCGAACCAGCGCAATGCCGAAGACGAGAGAGGTAGCAAACATGCGAGAGATCAAGGAAAGAAATAGATAGCGTCCCAATACACAATAATTCAAGGCAGTAATCCCCGGTGGAAGAAAAATGACGATGCCTGCAAAGTCTTCATGTCGTGTTTGAATGGCCTTTGATCCGTTGGACGGCTGAGCGGAAAAGATGCGCTGGAGTCCTTTTCTCCTTCAACCCAGGTGATATGGCTCTAAACTTGTTGGTGATAGAAATGCCAAACAGTTCAGCTGGTTGACCAAGCCCCTCTTGTTCTGGAATATCGGGGACATCGATAGCTGGATCGGCCGGATAGGTCGCGGGCGTAATAGGGCCTTTGCTTTCGGGACGTGAAGATCCGGATGAGCCAGATGACGGCGGGCACAGCGAAGTACAAGATTCTCGGATGATAAAATCACTAAAATGCGTAGATAGCCCACTCTCCGAGATTCTAGGAAGGGTCGACATAGTGAGCGGTGGATGATCGTCCACAGGGCTGGCAAAGACGTAATGTTCTTCAGAAGTAAGAGAGTCTGTCGACGAATCGCCAGAAGTTGTGATTGTATCTTTGGACGAAGTCGAGTCCTGGGGTTTGGCCTCAGAAGGCAATTGAGTTATAGCCCTGGTAGTCCGAGAGACCCCAGTTTTCAGATTAACTGGTGGTGTTTCATCCATGAAGAAAGTGGTCAACTCCAAAACGTCCTGACGAAGCTTAGGCAATGTTATGCGACGCAGAGGGTTAATTGTGAATATTCGCTTGAGGATGGTGTTAACATCTTCAGAGATGGGTAAGACTTGAAGGAGGAAATTGTTGTCGTGCAAATATGCAGAGAAACAATCATCGTCTGCAGTCGCATATTTCCAGGGATTTCTTGCGGTAATCATATTGGTGAGGATGACACCCAGAGCCCAAACGTCGTTATGCCGAGTTGAGTATTTTCCCGAAGTAATTCCCCTGCTGATACATTCTGTAAATATACGATGGCCATGATTTGTAAATGCGTGACTTAAAATTCGGAGAGAAGCCGTACCCGGGCTCATATAATGTGAGCTTCCGCATCCAAAATCCTGACAGACCGGACTCTTGATTGATAATCCAAAATCAGCTAGGCGTATGTCGGCACCGTCGGCTGAGCATAGAACATTTTCAGGCTTGATATCCCTATGAAAGACGCCCAAATCGTGACAGTACTGGACGGCATCAACGAGCTGTATAAAAGCCCTTTTGATTAGGGGATTGTTATCTCGGAATAGATGTTTCTCGGTAATAGCAGCAAACAGGTCACCACCCAGACAGAGATCCAGAACAACGTAGACGTAAAGCCCGTCCGAAAAGAACTCGTGGAAAGTGACAATATTGGGATGGCCAGATACGAGTTTGTGGAGAGAAAACTCGCGCTGTTGAAGAAAATCAGCATGAGAACCAGGTTTCGGTTTGTTGAGGCATTTCACAGCATAGTAAGTTTGACTGGAAGCTGAAGCAATGTCCAAAGCACGGTAGACCTTGCCATAGGCGCCAGCGCCAAGACTTTCCAGAAGTCGGAAGCGACCGCGATTGAGAACATGTCCCGTGAAGTCAGGCATGAGTTCAGTAGCAGCAATAGCAGCGACACGGACCATGATAGCGAAAAAAGGGTAAAAAGTTCTGAAAGAGTGTCTAAGAATTTCAAACCAGTTGAAAGACGTTTGGAGAATAGAGGAAGAAGAAAACAAATTGACAGCATTTTATCGCGAATTTCGAATTCTGCCTAGACGTTAGCCACTAGTCCAGCCCAGCGATCCCGGATAGCCGGACCGTCCGTGTCTCCATCCTTGCCAATCCTTTCTCATTAACTGCAACTACTTATGTCCGCTGACACTGACAATCTTTCTTTCGTCCTTCGTGGGATCAACGACGTCGTGTATGAGCAACGGCCAATTCCAGAAGGTTTTTTTTTCGTCAGTATTGGTGACCATGAAAGCTCATAATTTACCCCAGTCAATGATGATCAAGTTCTGATTCAAGTCAAGAAAACTGGTGTGTCACCCTTCCGTGCACCCAACTAAACTCGTAAACTTACTATAACATTTTTAGGCATATGTGGCTCAGATGTGCTTAGTTACAGAGACCTCTCATCGTTTCCTCATCGATTATTAGGTTCATTACCTCGTTGAAGGGCGCATCGGAGACTTTGTGGTCGAGAAACCCATGGTACCGCGTTACATTTATTCTATCTTCAGATTTGATCTGACCTTTGTAGGTTCTTGGACATGAATCTTCTGGGATAGTCTGCAAAGGTATATATCCTTTGCCGTAATATGATCTATCCTCGAGTTTTATCTTTTTAGTTGGGTCTAATGTCAAGCATCTTCAGGTTGGAGACAAAGTTGCAATGGAACCCGGCGCAACCTGCAGTCAGTGACCAAAAAACGCTGCTAAATCTCTAATTCATCTTCGGCTCTGCAGAAAAATGTGAATTATGCAAGGCGGGCCGCTATGAGGCAACTAAATCTTATTTGTCGCACATGCATCTATATGAATATTACAACTCATTAGTTATGTCCCGATATTATTTTCGCCGCAACGCCTCCTTATGATGGGACATTGGGCCGCTACTATCGCTTACCTGCCGACTTAGCTTATCTTCTTCCTGAAAATGTCTCTCTTGAAGATGGGGCTATGGTAAGAATGTTGTTTCTCTGGATTTTTCAGGAGATTAAGATGATCTTAAGATAGAGCCGTTAGCTGTTGGTGTCCATTCAGTCGCAAACCTGGGTGGCTTACGAGCCAATCAAGCTATTGCTGTCTTTGGATGCGGACCAGTGGGATTGCTCTGCATGGCGGTTGCCAAAGCGCTTGGCGCATCTCGTATTATTGGAGTTGACATCGTCCCATCTCGCCTCGAGTTTGCCAAACAATACGCAGCAACTCATACTTATTTACCTCTCAAACCTGAAGAAGGAGAAGATAAAATCGAATACAGCAGGAGAAATGCAGCGGATATGAAAAAGCGACTTGGTATAACAGACAGAGGAAGCGGGGGTATCGATTTAGTGATCGATGCCAGTGGGGCAGAGGCATCCATACAAACTGGACTCTTCATAGCGAAAGCAGGAGGAACATTCGTCCAGGTAAGGACTTGAAAGGGTTTCTCTTTGCATACTTCTATCCTCTAATTTTCTACATACGCAGGTTGGGATGGGTAACCCAAACGTTACTATGAACGTCAGTCTCATTATCACAAAAGAGCTCAATTATAAGGGCTCTTTTCGTTACGGCGTAAGTCTTCAAAAGGCCAGCATCATGGTGTAAACTCAGTTATAACTACTCAGCCTGGCGATTACCCTCTTGCTATTTCTCTGGTAGCTCAAGGGAAGATAGATTTGAAACCTCTGGTTACTCATCGGTAAGTGGCCTCCCTCCATACTCAGGCTATATCGAGCTGAAAATTTTGTAGGTTCAACTTTGACGAGGCTATTGTTGCCTTCAAAGCTACTCGCGCTGGGAAGAGTGACGATGGTATAGGGGTGATCAAAGCCATTATTTCTGGACCAGCCTGAGGCGTCCTTTGTATCAAGTTTGGAAGTGATGTAAATGTAACCAATTGTACTCTTTTGATCAAGTTTTCTCGAGCTTTCACAAGGCCTACAGTGGCCCCCGCCACGTGGCTGGGTTTGCCTTATTTGGCCTAACTAGTAACTACGCCAACAATATTATCAATGAGCCAGAGATGTCGTACTCAACCCGCAATTCGTTCTACCTTCGCATATCCAAAACAACTGTACTGCCTATCTATGTGAGTTCCTCATAAGATGCTAATGTTAGAATTTAATAATTCAAATCTAGATTTATCTCGACGAACGGCATGTTGAGTGGATGACCGATCGAGTTCTTCAGCATGTGCTTTCCGATTTGCGTCCCCAGTCAGACCTCTCTTAAAGTGTTTACATTTCATACCCAGACGTTGACGACCATGGTTGTAGCATCTTGTCCAAATTGAAGGCAGAGGCAGATCAATTCACGGGAGGGGCTTCTAATGGAAAGAAAGCCACTGTTGACACTCATAGAGGAGGTAAGTCAACCCTATTATTGGCTTTTGTCTATCTGAACTCGTCTTCAATGCAGATACCTACCAGTTTTGCTACTTTATTCGTAAAACCGAGCAGCATTCGGTGGCCATAAAGGTATGGATTACATGCAACCAACTTGTTCGACACTATTCATTTGCTTGTTTCATAGTCAAGAAACTTTCGTGCTATCCCACAACAAGAACGAAAGCTACATATGCCAATATCCAGGAGGCCTTCATCAAAGAGCCGTGGTAAAAGAAAGGAAATGACCGCAGACGATGCCCTATCTACTACGGCGACTCTGAAGAAAAAGAAACGTAAAACTCAGAATGAAGCGGCGACTCAGTCAAAGTCAACAAATACTGATATTGTTGATCTTGATATGGATGATATCTCGGCAAATGATGCTGAAGGGCGGTTGCAATCAAGCTCGAAGAGCGGAGTTGACAGTGGTGAGATAGGCACTGCAGAAATGACTGCCACGACTGTGATAGATCTTGAGGCGGATTCTGAAGAAGAGAAGCCTAAACCTGTCTTAAATCTCACATACCAAGGATTTAACATCTATGGTCAGTGCCTTTGTGTCGTGGTTGAGCCTTGGCCTGTGGTTCGGTCAATGACAACCAGCCTTTCAAATTCGAGGAGGAAAACTCCGGTAGCTGAACCCGCACTGGGTCTATTTCAACAACGGACGTCCAGATATGGAGACGAACGGACGCCCCTTTTCCTTCCTGATGACTTGGAGGAAGACGAGGAAGATGTTGAGATATCTGGGCCTCAAGGACAGTCTAGCCTGACGGATGGGGACTCTGACTCTGATGAAATTGGTGGCATGATGGAATTCAGTCAAGTTCTTCGTAATATTGGTGATTCACGAGCTGGTGCTGCTAACGACGACGAGGACATAGATGGATCAGTCTTGTTCGGCGACGCAGATGAATTTAAAGAATTATGACAATAATGATATGTATCATCTAAACATTAATTATGCCCGACCTATTTCTCTCAGAATCTCCATTTTACGTTCTTGGGACACTTGTTTGAAACCAGCATTGGACATCTCAAAGACGCCATGTCCTTCAGATATAGCCCTTAGCCGATTAGAATAATCTAGGAATTGACTGAGGGGAGCAATGCCTTTAAGAGAACGCTTCATTCGTGTCCCGTAGGAGATGGTGCGCGAAGTGTGAGATCCAGATGGGGACAACCATTCCGGAGGAATATATACACTCTCGTCGGAGAACCCTCCAATGTCTTCTTGCCCGCTTGGTCCTTCGTTGGTGCCTTCACTGAGCTCTACTACCTCCCCGCTATGCTCCGTCAAATCTTTTACAACTCTCCCTAGACTGCTTTCGTTGACAGATATTTTGAGTGCTACGTACGGCTCAAGGATGGGGCCCATGCCAGCGTCGCGAATGCGTCTGCGCAAAATAGTGGCGGTGGCTCCAGTGACGATGGAAGGCACCCTGGTCGTCAGCTCTTTCAATCGCCCTACTTGAACGTGAACATGGGTCATGGGTAAAGATGAGTGTGGCGAGTTGGAAAGAGCATTTGAAATCCCTTCCGCAACGTATGCTAGAAGGGAGCCAGGCATCGATTGAGGAATGGGTACAGTTGTCCCTTTTTCGTCAACCACGATATTACCATCCCAAACAGGGTCCCCCTCTTCGCCAGGCTCCATTGACCGGATTTGGATGGGGATTTTAGTGGATATATGTTTCCCTCCAATATCACTTTCCCAGAGATTCCAGTCAAGAGTTGGTTCCTTGAATCCTAATCCTTCGCGATAGCTCACTCGCCGTCGTCCAAATTCGAAATTGACTTTCCATTCATTTCTCAGTCTGCCTTCCACTATTTCGAGGTGCAGAGCACCCAGCCCGTGAACTAGTATTTGCCCGTCCTGGACATCTACGCGGAGGGAAGGATCTGTGCGTGACAACGAAGCTAAAGCATCCTGAACTGGTTGAAAATCAGAGTGGGAATGTGGAATCACAGAAGCTGAGATAAGAGCCGGAGGTGGAGTAATATCACGTAGGAGAGATCGCGCCGATTCAGATGCGCCTGCCGATATAAGGGTGTCGCCAGTACGGGTGTATTTTAGGCCCAAAATTACGCCAACCGAACCGAAGGGAAGCTCATCGACCTCTTTGGCTTCAGATGCGTATAGCAGAAGGATTTTTGACAATTTTTCTTTCTGGTTCCGATTGGTATTCAGTAAGTTGACCTGTCGAGTTAGCTTTCCTACAAGGGAGTTAGCGGGGAAACATGAAGGAGGACGTAAAGTAGTGATACCAGAATACACGCGCACAAAAGTCATCCATCCCTTTCTCTCGTCCCAATTAACTTTCCAAGCAAGAAGTCTAACAGGAGGATTTTGTCCTTGCACCTCGTGGGTCACATCGAGCGGACTTGGTAAAAGTTCTCCAATATAGTCCATTACAAGATCAGTTCCAATGTTCTTCATTGCAGATCCACAGAGAACAGGCAAAACTTGATTGCATAACGAAGCCTTTCGCAGATATTGCATGATGGATTCATTATCTAACTTGAGGTATGCTGAAGGCTCAGAGGGCATGGCAAGCAAGGTTTCCATCAGGTCCTCAGAAACCATAGATAGATTTTCAAGAAGTTGTGTGCGTGCGAAAACTAAGTGGGGAATAACGGGATGACCTGAAGTTAACGGGCCATCTTGTTGCAAATCTTCAATGCTCCGAGGTAATGGGTGACATGAAGCATGGCCTTGGTCATCCCATTTCCACAGATTCCATCTGACAAGGTCCACTAATCCCTGTATTCCAGGCTCGCCTTCCGCGTAATGTCGAGGATCAAGTGATGCAATTGGAATGGTTAGTGCCACCGGGTTGGGATGGAGTCGGTTCGTTAGCAAGGATAATAGGGACGCCTTGAATGATGCCCCCGGTCTATCTAGTTTGTTGAGGAAAATTAATCTGGATCCAACACCATATCTATTTATGAATCAGCGACTATTTAAAGGATATATTCAAAGTCTTACCTCTGTAACGCACCTGTCTAGTTGTCTCCAAACGCCTTTTGTCTGAGATTCTACGCCTTCGACGGAGTCAATCAAAACAACGGCGCCATCTACCACGCGACTAGCACTTTCCACCTCCATACCAAAGTCTGCATGTCCGGGAGTATCGATAAGGTTGAAAGTCCACTGTTTCCATTGAACCGGAATGCTCGCTGATTGAACAGTGATGCCCCGTTCGCGTTCAACAGGAAGAAAGTCAGTAGTCGTGCTTCCTGTGTCAACAGTGCCAGGTGATGAGATATATGAGGATTTTAAAAGTATAGACTCCGTGAGTGTAGTTTTTCCCGAGTCTTGTACGAACACTTAAGCAATGCCTGTGCAAAAATGCACTGGTATAGTACACACCTATGTGAGCCACGAGGGCCATATTTCTTGTTTTTGATGGGTCATGCCCGGATCCTGTAGCGTAATGACGCCAACTGTAGCCATTTCGAAGGCTAAAAAGACATCGAAAACGGCATTTTGACAAGACCATGAGCTGAGAGGAGAAGTTGGTGATCTTTGTTTCCGAGGGCGCATTGAGTACAAAACAACAGTAAACCAACCGCTTTATTGTCACATGTACAGTCATCTTTTAAAATAAATGTTCATGTCTTTGTTAACTTCCTTCCAACTCCATTGCCGTGAAAATACCGGTTGTCGCACCTGACGACGTTGACCCTATGGAAGAAAATTTCAGGCAGCACGAAAGCAGAAAAAACCCTCTTGAGACCAATCCTATAACTCATCTTCCCCATGGCAAGATTCCCAATACTCCTCTTGCCTCGTCGACAATAGCTTTCTTACTTGGCGGTCTTTTCGCTCTCGGAATGTACACTTTCCTGTTCGAAATACATTTCGCATGTTGGTGGATGACCTATCAATTGGGATATTTCATTGCTGCGTGGGCTTTCTTCCACTGGGCAGAGTTCGCTGTCACCGCAGGTTGGAACTACGAAAAATGTAGCGTTGACTGTGCGCAAGTTCAAAATTTCGTAGGGGAGCCTCTAATTGACTTCAATAGCATATCTCCTTGAAAACGGCGCACTTTATCACATTGCTAATGGCACAGCGTTATTGGAGTACTTCATCAGCCTATACTTCATGCCGACAAGTAAATCTTACCAATATGTATCGCAAATTGGTGAGATAAAATCTCAAAAAATTTAGTTATCTTACACTTTTGCAGGGATTTTGATGGTGCTGGTTGGTCAATCGTTGCGTTCGGCCGCCATGATCCATGCATCCACCAACTTTTCCCATACCGTTGTATTTCAAAAGCGCAATACTCACCGACTTGTCACCGATGGAGTTTACGCGTTAGAAGTCTTTTTCTTTTTATCCGGCACATGTATATTAACTCTGCAATTGTTCTGTAGATGGTTTCGTCATCCATCATATGCTGGTTTTTATTACTGGGCGCTTGGTACTCAATTAGTGCTTCAAAACCCGCTAACTTTCGTGTTATTTACGATATTGCTGTGGCGATTCTTCTATTACCGCACCCGAGGTCAGCATTTTGTTTGTCTCTCAAACCCCACATCACTCAATCTTAGGTATCATCCCAATAACTAGCTGAAGAGAAGGCCTTAGTGAAGTTTTTCGGTGATGATTATATCAACTATAGACGCCGTGTAGGCACAAAAATTCCTTTTGTACCTTGAGCGCAAGTTGTGCCCTGACGTACTTAGTTACTTATCCATTCTTTCAAGTCCCAAGGGCATTGGCGGTGTGATTGACAGATTTAGACGAACATGGAATGAATCAGATAGATGGTATGCGAAGAAAATTTTAAGCGTCGTCTGTGACAATTGTACCTTTGTCCGATACATAAATACCATCCAAGAACTTCCGGATATCTTTATTACGGACACGGCAGACACCTTGAATAGATGCAGCTTGAGAAGATGGTTAGATAAGTTGAATTAGATTTGAAGCGGTATAAGACGAATTACCTGATTGAGAGACGTTGTCGATGTCGTTTCCCTCCAAAATAAGCTCGTCCTTCTGCGCTTTTGATTCCGTGACTTCTACGCCATCCAACATATTGACGTGTCGGACAATCTACAGAGAAGATATTGGAACAGGTTCGACATGATAAATGTATGCAGCGCACCTTTTCGCCCAAGAAGTTACGGATCTCAACAGTATGTCCATCCTCCTGGATGATGCAGTTGATTGGGAAATGGGCATATACGGCACGCATTTTGTATCGGAATCCCTATTGTATCCTCAGATCGTGCAGCTGTGATATGCGTATATTTTTCCTCACCTTGGTCACTCCAATGACCATATTGTTGATTAAGCTGCGGATTGTTCGAAGGCAAGCGACGTGCTTCCTGCCGCCTTGCCAAACAGCTAAAGTGACTTTTGTTGTCTTCTCTTTCAGCACTCTGATATCCATGTCGACATGTCGGACGTTCTTGGTCAGGGTACCACGAGGACCAGTAACCGTAATGAGACGGGATTTTACCGTAATTTCAACGCCGGAAGGAATGTCGAGTTCTTCTGTTTTGATAACGTCCCGCATCTGAAAAAATGGTTTGGTCAATCATCCATCCAGCACGAAGACATTGCATCCATTCAATTCCAAAGCTTTCCATCCCACAAGATTGAACCCATATCATCATGGATACCGTTAGAGGGTATGGACATAGTCTTTGGATGGGATAATCAAGCTACACACCTTGGACGAAAGTTTTGACGATGTCTGGGTGTGTGGAGGGAAGTGGACGAATCTCTTGCTGACATAATCGACCACCTAAGATTACCGCAAGTTGCGATTCACCGATACTAAATTTTATGCATTGAATTATCTGTTAAACATATACTTAAGCAATCAAAAACCTTGCAATATTTTAAAACCGTAAAGATTCTTTCGAAAGCGAGGGAGTTAACTGTATTACTATTAGCGTAGCCCGTCAAGCTTAGTCAGCGCAACTTAGCGGAGTTGAAAAACGGGCATTATTGGCTGACCAAAGTCATAAACAAAACCTTCTTTGTAACCATCACCATTGTTGTACTCGTTCACCGTCGTCGTATTCAGTTCCACATTGTGTGAGACTTTGAAAGTATATCCAACACATCATTCTTCAGTCTTTGACGTTCTTGGTAACTTCTGGCTGTCAATTCACTACGTCTGATATTTCTTGGGTGAGAGAGACCAAATCAGCATCAGCATCTCACGTCGAGGTTTGGAGTATCGATCGATGTCTTTATATTCTCAAAACCTGTATGGTCAACCATCTTATGGTGGCCCTAGCTACTCTTCACCACCCCCAGCGCCTTATTCGCAGTTTTATCATCAACCAGCCCCACCAGCCCCACCCACTTACCACGTTGATGCTGCTAGTTTTCGCAGGGAGTATATGACTCGGCTGTCCGAGTTGACTTTCAACTCTCGTCCGATGATTCAGCATTTGTCAATGCTCGCTCAGGATTCCTCACGATTTGCAGATATTGTGGCACAATGTATTGAAGGACATATTCGAAGGGTGAGTCGCAGTTATATCTTGTATATCCTGATCTCGTCTTGCGAAAGACAAGTAGTATAAACCAGCATCGCATTAGTCGATTACAACTATGCTCCGAACTTTTTTGCTGTACTAGTTACATAGTCACTTGAGCTTACTAAAGAGACGACCTTGCGACGAGGACTTGTTCCTCTTGAACATGATGAAAATCTCGTCATCCCTCTTGCTTTTTGCATATATTCCCACACGTTCCGCGGATTGCTGACTCATACATTTCCACTTCTGGCTATTTGACAGGTTCCTCCCTGGATGAAATTACCTGCGTTCTATCTGCTTGATGCCATTTCAAAAAATGTCTATGAACCGTATGCCCGTCGTTTCTCCTCATTCGTTGTTCCCCTATATCTCGAAACATACTCCCAAGTCGATGAGGGCACCCGTGGCAAAATGGAAGAAATGCTTTTAACTTGGCGCACAGGCTCTCCGACAGGCAAAGAGCTTTTCGGCGTTCCTCAACAGATTGCCATCGAGCGCGGTGTTTGGGGAGACGGAGGAACAAGCAATTCAGTTAGTCTCCCGTCCTTCGTATCTCCATCTTCCTCATCTTTTCTACAGTCTGGCTTCCATTCTGGCAGTGGCCAAATCACGAAATCTCAAGTCCTAAGTGAACTTCAGTTCACATTGGGGCAGAAAGAGCGCGCGGTCCAGTCAAATCCTTACGATACGACATCACAGAATCATATTGTCGTCCTACACCAGGTATGTTTAATTTCCTAAAAGTCGTTGCAAATCTCCTGATTTCTCTCTGACCCAGCTTCGAAAGTTGGTTGAGGCTGGTGTTTCTCAGGATGAGCTGAGGCAGATCCTGACTCAGTTGCGTAATATGGTAAAAAGCTCTGCTCCGGCGCCTGTACCCCAACCTACCCTTCCGCCAGCCCATAGTTGGCCATCTCAACCACCTTTCCCCCCACAATTTCCTCAAGGAGTCCCACCGGCTTATCCTCAACTAGACAGCGCAACGAACGTTATTAAGGCAGATCCTGTCAATTTAACAACTTCTGTTTTACCAAACCCTCCTAGTAGTACACCAATGCCTAATCCACCGGCCAATATTGCCAATATTCTCTCGTCTCTGCTCAAGGCTGGTGTTCTATCCACAAGCGGAGCAAAAGCTAGCGTGAACCCCTCTGCTAAAGAGGACGAAGCATCGATAGAAACCAATGAGACGAAGAATGAAGTGTTTGACGAATACAGAAGTGCTATCTTATCGGTGAATGTTGGCCTCAACACCTTAGATTTGGCGAAGTAAGTCCACGCCGTATTTTACATATTTCTATATTGAATTCACTCCATTAGAACAACACCTCGGATTATAGAATTTTTGTACGACCGCCTAAACTCTCAATGTAAACAGTGTGGGATTCGCTTTCCAGATACGAAACTGGGAAAGAAGACCATGGACGATCACCTAGATATGCACTTTAGACAAAATCGTAAGGCTAATCTGAACATTGGACGAGGGCATAGTCGGAGTTGGTTCATTGGGATTGAGGTGAGTATAAAACTATTGTCCTATGATTTCGTCAATCCAAACATGTGTTTCAGGACTGGATACAAGATATTTCGGGTGACCGGAAGGGAAAAGGGCGTGCTGATGGATCTGGTCCCTTGAATGCTAAGGCTTCTGCTGCCGCCGAGAATGCTAAGCGTGAGGCAGATTTACAGGCCCAATATGTTATTGTCCCTCCGGGTGATGAGGCTCAAGTCGTATCATGCCCAATTTGTAAGGAGACCCTTAAGTCTGAGTTTCTAGAGGACGACGAAGACTGGGTTTGGAAGAATGCTATTAAGAAGGATGATAGGGTACGTTTCTTTTTTCCCTTCCTTTTTGTCCAGATCTTGATAGAGGAATAGATATTTCACGCGACTTGTCATGCCCAGGCTCTTGCATTGACGAGTAGCTTTGCGGCGAAGCTACGGACTGAGAAATTAAACGGCAGTCGATCTGGTACTCCTGAAGTGCAATCAATATCAGTTACTCTTTCAGGATTGCGGTCCACTCCACCGCCGACGCTGCTGAGGGTATCGAAATCTCCGTCGCGGTCACCATCACTCGACTCTAAGGGTACGAAACGTAAGGTAGATGATCATGGTGATATGAACTCGACAGATCAAACAGACTCGCCGCCACTGAAAAAAATTGCATTGTCCCCAACATTATTATCAAGCTGATGATCTTTTTTTCTTCAGAGGACATTCTGGATTCACGCTGCATTAACTATACGTATATTACTATACCTGCCATATCTGCATTTGTATTGTTCTTGAGTACAATTCATCCATCCGTAGACTCTACTCAATATTATTATTTTCTCCATTTGATCGATGATCCGCTCTATGTTTGCTCCCACTGACCATTATGCCTATGACAAATACCCACATGAGCACATCGTTGCACCTCCAAACGTTGTGACAATGTCATTTCCACCTAGTGAGCCCAGCTCCAAGGCCTCCTACTAGCTGGCTGACGTCGATCTGAACATTCAGATCCAAACCTACAAGATGCTTATCTGCGTGGGATGCTTGAACAAATTGATCGACTTGCCAATGAAGATATTGAGATGCAGGTCAGTTCTCCAGCGAAGTCCATATCTATTCGACTTATTTTTCATGATCTAGGCGCCCTTGTCCGAGTTTGCGATATTTCTTGTTGTGGACACCAACATATTTCTGCACCATTTCGAGGTGCTCACGCAGTTTGTCGAAGATGTTGAAAGGCTATCCTTACCCGTGATTGTTATAGTTCCAGGTGCAGTAATCTATGAACTTGACGGGTGGGTATTGCATACGTTTGGCGACTAATGTTAAGCTGATACTTTCCTATCATGCAAATCTGGTTATTTCCTTCCATCGTAAACTAGCCAAAAAAACCGCGATGGCATGGCATGGTTTGCGCGTCGAGCCTCGGCTTGGCTCTTGAAGAAAGTCAAGGAAAGAAAATCTATACGGGGACAAGCGAATGAAGAAACCTGTAAATCCACTCGGAACTGGAAAGTAAAGGAACCCGGAGAGGTCAGGTTTTGTTCTTGTAGTTTTTCCCTTTGAAATATGATTCGAATTTACAGACAGAGTCCAAACGCTGAAATGTTTAATGATAATCTGATTCTGGATTGTTGTATGTATTTTAGCCGAGGACGCCAAAGCTTTTTATGTAGCGCGGATCACAACTTATGCATTGCTAGCCATGCTCAAGGTGAGATAAGGAGTTGACCTAATTTTTTGGATTGACTTTATGAACAAAAATGCAGGAATTCCAACAATTTCCCCAACCCGACACTGGAGTAGCAAAGAAATTTCTCATGTCATCTACGGAGACCGAGTGGACTTGAGCCAGTTTGGTCAATATGCGGCTAGCTATAAAAATCCACCAAACGTAACACACTCTGGGCCTTCTGATGACGAGAGCATGAACATAGATGATGACGATTTGATGACCTCCGAGGTGCTACAACCAAGTCATGCACTCGATCTACTTCACCTTCAGGTCATCGACCACTTTTCGCGGTTACTTGTTGAACTTGTAGGAAGGGTAGGTGGTGAGGAAGTGCGCCGGATTACCAATACCAAGGATGAAGCCAATACGTCCCAACATGCGCCGCGGCAGCGGCACTACACGGAATGGAGCTTGGCTGATTGTTTGGAATACCTGAATAAGCACCGAGCTGTGAAGGTGACAAGTCCCAGAGCAGAAGTGTTTTTGAGTAAGCCCTATAGTCATGTAGGAGCGCGGCGTGGACAGGATTGGTCTCGTAAAGACTGGGAAGTTGGATTAGGAAGTTTGAAGGAAACGGGTATTGGGTGGGGAGATGAGTCGATTGGAGAGTCCTTGATGGTGCTTGAGCCGCATTTGAATAGCATCTTTTGTATGAAGCTTCGGCCAACGTAATCATGATTACGTTTTATTAACTGCGTAGCCGGCATCTCTTTCAGGTTTTGCTCCCAACCACTGATGAACAGACGTCGCGCCCTCTATGTTTCCCTCTCCATCCTGGCCCTCTTTCTCCTGGGGACAGTACTCGTCCTCTCATCTGTCACATATTACCTCGCTATAGACCCCGCAGCTTATCTCTCAGAATTAGAGGTACCCGTACTCGACAATATCACACGCTGGAATGCTGCAGCCAACGGCAAGGTTGAACGTATACAGAGAATCATACACCAGACTTGGAAATCGGAAACATTACCTCCCAACTGGCGTAATATCTCACAAGCATGCAGGGACATGATGCCCGACTAGTACGCGTTTCTATTCATCTAAATCCTATCCTCCCTAAGCTTTCGACCAGCGAATACAAACTTTGGACAGACGCTGGTTCCAGGGAGTTCATCGCAGAGAATTATCCATGGTTTCTCCATACCTTTGACAGTTACACATATCCCATACAACGTGCAGACGCTATCCGTTACTTCGTTCTATACCATTATGGAGGTATTTATATCGATTTGGATATTGGATGCCTTCGTCCAATGGACCCTCTTCTCATATACCCCGTCATCCTTCCAAAAACTATTCCCGTCGGCGTTTCCAACGACCTCATGTTTGCAGAAAAAAACCACCCGCTGCTTAAGCAGACTATCGATAATCTCATCAATTTCGACCATTCCTGGGTGTTGAACTATCCTACTGTAATGTTCTCCACTGGTCCTATGTTCCTTTCTGCCCAATACGGCATCTACACAGCAGCCCACCCTACCACGACCTTGCAAGATATCCGCATTCTCCCCAAATCACTGTATGGAAAAAATGCCAAGGAAGATGAAGCACCCCATTCCTTCTTTTCCCACTTCTATGGTAGCAGCTGGCATGCGGACGATGCTGCTTTTATTGGATTTTTGGGGACCTGGGGAAAGGCCCTCATGTGGATTGGACTGGCAATCCTTATCATTGGTCTTATACGTTTACCATCTAAGCAGCGAAGGAGCTTCAGAAGGATAGGAGGATACGACATACTCCTTCCACGCCTGTCCCGTTCTGGACGTTTCCATTTCCACCTTGGGACCCCTTCATTTTCGTTCTCAGGGTCAACGCGACTACCCTCTTCGCTCAGTAGTAGCGAAACTGGATCCCCCATCGATGGTGATGTTCCTGTATTCCATCTACCGTTCGATGATCAATCTACATCATCATCACCGATATCTGATTCATTGAGCTATTCTGATCCTTATGCCGGCCGAACACAAAGTCCTCTAGTTGAAGCTTTCCAAAGAGTACGTAATCGCGTGAGGTCGTTCGCAAGCTCGAGAGAGATAGAGCCAGACACCCCTATCAGGACCAACAGGCAGCCGCCTAACAGAAGTGTACTATTCTTCCTACCTGCGATCTTCACACAATCGCAGGATATAGAACTTCAACCCCCACTTCCAGGTTCTCGTTCAACATCTCCCCTTCGTCCTCTTCTACCTCGATATACCCCTAGAATCCCCCAACACCCGCCGGAAAAAGGTCAACATGGACAAGACGTTCACCCCGAGCAAGATTCTGGTTCCAACCGACATTCCCTGAATGATATAGATATACCACTTGTGATTCTCGAGGATCCTCCACGGACTCGCGGCAGAACTCCTGGGATACCTCGAGCAAAGCCTTAAATATTATTTTTTTGGGACACGCCTGTCTCTTACCTGAGACTCTGTACCTTGTTATACGATTGTGCCTTTATGATTTCAATCTCCACGGCACCTCGTTTTCATGGACGGTCATTCCTTGGGCCTCTAATGATAACACTATCTAACTCATTCGATATCATACTATTTAAATTTTCCACAGTTCAAGTTCATAGACATTACGGAGCTGACATGCGCGGTGAATTAGTTTGTTTATTCTGAAACATTTTTCCAATACAAAGCCAGTAATTTTCTTGATTCTGATAAGAGTTATGAAGATTTTGTAGCTGCTATTGACTTCATACTGAAGGACAGAGCAGTCATTGCTATGGCCGAGACGCCATATGTAATTGACGGGCCAAAAGTCCAATAGGAGGCGCAAGCTGAAAAGATAGTGAGATCCTGATTCTTGTCATTCAAAAGACCTTGTCACTCACCGAGTAAAGGACCCAATGCACGTCCAAGTTGTCCTGCGGATCTAAATTTTCCAAGGGCAGTGCCCTTTGCAAGCTGCGGATGTTCCTCGGCGACCTTGCCCGTGACTTCGTCAAGGTGACCTTCATCACATTGCAGGGATGCAAACGCAGTCAAGGAATTGACGACGGTGGCACTAGTGAAGGCCATGCATACTGCGGCAGTTTGTAAAAGTTTCAATGCGAAAGACGGCTGTGTCTGGACATATTTGGGTAGAAGCGCAAGAAGGACAAGTGCGATTGCGCAACTTGACACGCCTCTTCGTGCCATATTTCCTTCGCCAAGTTTAGACATTGAGCGTCGAACATAGCCGCCTTGCAACAGAGCGCTGACAATGCCGATGGATCCAATTAACTTCCCATTCTGAGTGTTAGACCAATCCAGTACTGTATGAGAATGTATTTAGCATACACACGTAAAATAAGTAAATAAAAATGAAACTTACAATCGAATGTAAGGAAAGTCAGAGTGAACTCTACACCAGAGAAAACGGCCAGGAAGAAGAAATGTAGGCGGCGAAGTGCCCTTAGAATACCAATACGACCCTCGACAGTCCGCTTGAATACCGGTTTAGGAGGACTAGAGGAATGCTTCCCGTTTCCGTTTGTATGCTCTGCAGCTTTAGGTTTTTCTTGGGAAGCAGAAATCCTCTTTCCCCTTGTTTCTGGCAAAGCAACCACAAGGAAGACCGTCTCCGCGACAAGTAAAACCAAAGTCAGAAAGGCTGGGACTGCATACACGTTGAGATCCAGGCCTAAACTGTTCACCGAATTGGGAAGAGGACGAGAAGCGAAATATGCGCCAATGGGTGGGCCGATGCAAAAGCATACCGCAAATGCGATACCGACATAAGCGAGTGCTTTGGATCGGGTTGCAGGTGATGTTACATCTGAAAGAATGGCACTAAGTATTGAGAATGCTGATTAGCGATAGCACTGAATATGGATGCGACGGCAACATACATGGCGAGTTGTACGTTTCCTTCACTGAGTCCACCAATGACGCGAGAAAGCATATAGGAAGCAAAAGTCGTTGACTGGACCCATCTGTACAATGCTTTGAATGAATACTCTCTGAAGAAGACAATTAAGGACAGCACAAACACAACAGCAGATAATATGTTGCCAATCATAGTCAAAAGGAGGATACGTTTGCGACCGTACTTGTCAGACAACGAGCCAATCCATGGCGATACTATGAATTGAAGAGTCCTGTAGAAGCATCCTCAGTGCATGTTGGGATTATAGTATGAACGACACCTTACGAGAAAGCGGAACCCATGAACCCTCCCAAAAGTACAATATCCCATCGTCGGGACTGAACACCTGGTTGGTACAGGAGAGATCTCACTGCAGTCACGAATCGCAGAATTGTGGACAAGAAACCATTAGGATCCGAACTCTCTCGCTATAATACGTGTTAGAATCTTTGGTAGTGTTAATACTTTGAATTGACCTACTAAGGAATACCATTCTATGAGGCGAGGGAAGAGGGGTAGAGGTATGGTGAAAGCAAAGAGGTCAAGGATTAGAGATAAAAAGACGATGGTTTCAACTTTAGCCATCGTTGCTCAGCGGGGAAGTTAGCGACGAGACATGTGTTGTTATACTTTGTTCAAGCTGTACACGTTGACAATATCCGGTGACAGTTCAAACCTCGGGTAGGCTCGACGAAACTCGGTAAGCATCAGGCTCTTACGGAGCCGCAGAACTCAATTACATACGGCTACGTTACTACCGGCGCAAGACTGAGCGTACTTCCTACACCACCACCCCGGTACTTCTGGTCCTCTGCAGCGTGCGTGAGACTTGTCTGTACATGTGAACTAGTATCGGTCTTCGTTATCTCACGCAAGGCCATGGTTGCGTAGGCAGCTGTTCCGAGGGTAAGGTTCATCTGTAGCGCCATGAATTTCCCGTCGGCCACAATTGCAGGGGGGTCAAAACCAAGTAGCTTATCCTCATCCGACTGGGCAAGAGAAACATCTGGATCGGTGTACCGCAAGACTGACCACGATAACTCCTTGGGGAGGTGAATTATTGCGCGGTATGAGCCATTCAATGTATATTCCCTGTCCAAATTCACTCAGCTAGGACTGTAGGAGAAGAAATATGCCAACCTACCTTTGCTTTCTCACAAAATTATCTGGGTCTAAACCGTCCACCCGGAGGAACTCTCTGTATCGCTCGCCCAACTTGCCTCCTGGATATGCTACATCCGTGCCAGGTAATGGCATTATCACGTCAAATATGGTATAATCGTCAAGATCATCTTCGGTCAATGTTCGGACGCGAGGGGCGACGTATGGTTTACGAGCTTTTTTATCGTTGGTTGAAGGTTGGGCTAATCACATATCATTAGTTATGCCAGAAGCAGTATAGTAAGAAAAAAATCACTAAAATCTTCAAGACCATCGTCTATGGCCAATGATTCATTTTCAACGTCAACATCAACGTCCATGCTTGCTGCAGCTTTTGTAGTTTCATATACGAGATCCCCGACAATTGGACGATCGCAACCATATGTGCGTATTCGTTCAGAAACAATGGCATTCCAAACATATGATTGATATGCGTGAATGTACATGAGACGCAGATTTCGTGGGATCTGCGAAGAACAATTAATCATACTGTAAGTGCCATTCGAAATAGCACTTGCTGTTGATAAGGCTCCCATCACATTCCGAGTGTCTCCCTTTTGTTTCTTAAAACTTTCAAGAATGCACCGCTCTGCAATCACGCGTCTTGGAAAAAGGTTTAGAGCCTTTTCTAGGTCGCCTTCTACCAACCAGGCATCTCGAGCTGCTTCAACTTCTGGATGTTCACCATGCCGTTTTTGAAGAATCATGTCTGCAGCTTTTTGCCACTCAGACTTCAGAAGCGCTAAGCCTATGGAATGAGTGGGAACGGACGCAGTTCCAAAGCGTTGCATCCCTGTATAAATTATTCACTGAGACCAGCATTAGATGAGGGAGCAAGACAAAGTACCGTAGTAATTAATAAAACCCTTTTGTTTCATGGTGTTCATGGCCTCGTCCAAGAGTTCCAGAGAATCCACTTTTACATTCCTATGATTTCCACACGGTGAACAAGGATTAAGAAAGAACAACTGGGGGTGAATACTTACCTCAGTGTTATTACAAATGCATTTCCTTTCAGCATGCCTAACTCTAAGCTACTTTTACGATAGTTGAAGTCTGCTGCACGAACGCCTCGTTCGCCACGCTGTGACATCACCTCTTCAATGGATCTTCTAGGACCAAGACCATTGAAAGCTTTCCACACGTCCTCCACAGTCTTATTATGACGGTTCAATGAAACCCGCTGTACAGTAACACCGCGTTTGTCTTTTGTGCCAGCAACAGATAGATCTTTGATGTTGACATGAAGAAAACGCGACAAGTGACCAAGAGCATCTTGCGTGTCACGATTGGTTTTTTGGAGAGTAAAGTGAATGTATGGCGGATATGTCCCCCGAGGAGTGCGTGTAGACGCTATATATATATGTCAAAATTGGCTCCATTGAATCATAGCGCGCTTACTTGAATCACTCCCTCGACCTGCCCGGCCGCCTCCTTGCCTTCCCCACTTGATAACGATCCGAGACCCTTCATCAGACGCGGGAGTAGATGTATCAGTTTCAGTGTCAAGCTTTCCGCCGAACAGATCGCGGATGACCTTATGGAACGCCGTACGAGTTTCTTTGGAAGAAATAGGCTAGAGAGCTCCAAATTGAGAAACACAGATTATTAAGAGTCTTGGCGCAAGACTTACATTTGATAAAACTTTTCTATGATCCACTCGGGAAGCTCCTCCGCGACCTCCGCGACCACCACGACCACCACGTTTCCCGCGGCTACCACCGCGACCATTTCCCGCCCTTTCATTCGGTACAGGAACAGTCACAGTCGCCTCCGAAACAGCCTCCCCATCGCGATCGCCTGAAGATGGTGTGGAACGTCCCGCCCAGCCAGCATCACTCACTCTCGGTGGTTCGCGACCTTCCAAATACATATTTTTCACCTGGATAATGGCTTCCTCAGAAAGAAAAGGTGACAATGCGACGTTGAAATGTTCATGCCAGGATCCATCGCTCGCTGCAACCTTGAGCGACTTGGCTTCATGGTCAGGCACAGAAGTCGATGAGGCCTCTTCTTCTTTCTTTGCACTCTCTTGTATTGGGTGTTCAGTTTCATTTTCCGTACCATCCATTTTAATGTCTTCGTCCGGTACCGTTGATGAGGAAACAGCTGGGATCGTCATTTCCGGTACATCTTTTTTAGCCGACTCTGGCTTCTCCAAAGATTTTAAATGGATTACTCTTCCGTCTAAGTCAACTTCATAAACCAAGAAATCAGTAAACCTGACTAACAATTAATGCGTGTTTTTCAGGCTATGAGATCATACTAACCTTTGCTTGATGATCCCTTCAACCCTAGCTTCTCCTCGCCCTATATACTCTGAAATTCCAACGTCCTTTTCAAGGATGTTCAGGGCCGAGCCCTCTTTTACTACCGGTAACGGTATTCCAAGAAGTGCATGACTGGGTGGAAGGATATGTTCAGCTGACTTGCTGTGGTTATTTTGAGTAGTAGCCGCCTGATCTTCTTCTATATCAGTGTCGATTTTTGAGCGCTTTGTGTACCTCTCTAGGTCGGCATCGTCCTGTTCGCGTTCGCGAATTACTACAGACGACATAGGGATTCGGTCCAAAGAGACTATGTTATCTAAAAATGTAAAGTATTATGAAATCAGTGATTTTGTGCTTCTATATCCGAGTCCTCAATCTTGCCATTGATATACAACATGTCACATACTCAAAGCTACGGCCAAAGGGCCACCAAATTTACGAATCCAACCGCGAAATTGATTCTCGAGACTATGGAGCGGAAAAAGACTAATCTCGCCGTCAGTGTTGATGTCACAAAAACAAACGATCTTTTGGCAATCATAGATGTCGTTTCGCCATACGTCTGTTTGATCAAGGCAAAATTGTCTCCTTAATGAATGTCTCCCTGGCGTCCTCATTTTTGTTTTGTCATTTAAGACTCATATCGATATCCTGGACGACTTTGACCACTCCTTGATTGAAAGATTACGAAGTCTTAGCCAACAGAGGGATTTCGTTCTTTTTGAGGACAGGAAATTTGCTGATATCGGTCAGTCGCCATTGGCGTGACTGCTTTGGGGGACTTCTTCATTTTCACTCTAGGAAATACTGTTGCCTTGCAATATTCAAGTGGGGTATACAAAATCGCAAGCTGGGCACATCTTACTAATGCCCATCCTGTGCCTGGCCCCTCTGTGGTCGCGGGGCTATCGTCTGTGGGGCTCCCTTTGGGCCGTGGTCTCCTGTTGCTTGCTGAGATGAGCACCAAAGGCTCCCTTGCAATCGGAGAATACACAGAAAAAGCCGTCCGAATGGCTCGCCAGCATCGCGATTTTGTCATTGGATTTATCGCCCAACAGAGGATGGATGGTGTGGGTGCTTTGCCAAACGAGGATGTTAGCAACGAAGACTTCCTCATCCTCACGCCGGGAATCGGGTTAGAATCTAAAGGTGATAACATGGGTCAGCAGTACAGGACACCTCGTGAAGCCGTATTGACTTCAGGATCCGATGTAATAATTGTTGGACGAGGCATATACGGGGGCGATATCAAGGCGGTAGATGTCATATCCGCGCGAGCCGAACGGTACATGTCAGAAGGATGGGCAGCATATAAAGAGCGCCTAGCGAAAGATGCCGGAATGTAACAAGAATTCAAGCCCAAGTGCTTAAAACACCCATTACTTATTAATAAAATTAATCTGCACAAAATCGGATCTCGCAGGCATACAGAAAGCTAACGTCTTGTCACCAATTTATCACTTATCCTCCAGAAAGCATGTCCTCCTGTTCATCGACAAATATTGCGCAGTGATTGATATCTTTTTCACTGATGTTTGTGAGCATGGCTGTTTGAGAATCCACCTCGGGTCTTGGAATGCGAGTAAGATTTTGAGGCAGGTTGCCATCGAGTGGGTGTTTTTCAGCAAGTATTGCCCGCAGTCTGGACTTGACTTCTTCGACTCGTTTCGTGTTTTCGCCTCCTCTCCAAATGAGTACTGCTGCTGCAATCCCGCATAAGAAACTAGCGGGTATGAGAATGCCTGTGCTCCAGGGAGGACGTTGGAACCTACAGGCCAGCGAAGTCAAATATAATAATAGCAAATGGTCATTAGCAGATACTTACCGATTTAAACCCCACATTGTACCACAAAGAAATATCTATACGTCAAAATCACCTCAACGTCAATTTCGTTTCATTATCTTGTCTCGAACCTGGAATATAGAGTTCCCATCGTTCATGAAACAAATGCACAAAGCCGTACTGATAGGGTTAAATACCGGTATAAGGAACCATATGAAGAACCTACTTGATTGGAAAAGCCTGGAGACGATGTCAGATGTGCAGCAGGGATAATCCACTTAATTTACCCTATGTGTCTCTGTTCCATGGGCCCGATACCAGGTCTGGGAATGTTGAAACTTCCTTTGTTCTAGAAAAGGATGGGATTGAAGAATAGATGAGGCGAGGGGTCATGAATAGTTACGTCTATGTAAATCTTTTTGTTCCGTCTCAGTTAACACATGGACGTAGTTGGGGTCATAGATAGGGTCTGGAAGGTCATCCATATCTAATAGCTGTGAAAGGCCGGCTTTTGCCCGAAGTTCCATGGTCTTCCGCTTATACCGCCAAATTTTCCATATTCCTAGAACAGAGTAACTGTAAGCTTGAAGTTACTTCAAGGACGCGGGGATGTGTACTATATGTATCCAACACTCGCCAAGGGATGAGGCCAATGCTGGTGACGGTAAAAAGCCCTAAAATGCTGAAATTAGATGATCTATACTTCAACTTGATATTCAACGTACCGGTCTCAACCTGTGATGAGACTTCGACCCAAAAACCTTGGGTGTTAGAGTTGTGGAAATTGATGATTTTAGCTAAGAATATGACAATTGCAGCACCCCAGAAGACTAGATATCGCGATTTGATCGTTACTAAGTAACTATCCAAGTTGATGGTACTTACCAACCAAAAATCCATATATTCCTGTCATTATCTGAAGTCTCGAGTAAGCTAAATGCATTTTGAACATCAGGCACAAGACGTACTCCCATAGCTAAATCCCGTTGTCAGTATTTGAGCATTACAGACAACAAAGGCCTTACGAGTTTTTAAGAAAGACCATACTCCCATCATCATTCGTCGTAGTTTGGAAGGGCTTTCCAGAACATCATTCACGTGGCGATCCAGAGAATCCTCAAACTGGTCCGTTCCGTTGTTTAGGCGGGGTATTGGAGACAATGTGACCGCTGGCTTCCGAGAATACCATGATGATGGGGGGCTTGATTTTATTACATCTTTGAATATTCGAGCAATATGATTAAGGTAGACTTACATCATGATAGCATTTGCGGCATTAGTGAGACTTGAAACGGTACCAATTTGTGAATCTGTAATAAAATGTTAATTTGAAGTTTGAGGTGGGAATAGTAGGGGAAAATACCTATAACATCCAAGTGCTCGACTACGTCATCATGGTGATGGTCAAAATATCCAGAGCGTCGATGATTTTCATCATCAACATGGGATGGTACTCTGACATCACTCTGTATACCTCCTATTATCATCACCTCTTGAGAGGTCGTCTCGTTATCCACGTTTGAAGTAGGAGTGGAGTTGATGTTGATTAGAGGATTGGGCGGAGGCTCCAGAAGCTGTGAGTTTCTCGATGTATTAATGCAATACGCATGGATCCGGCTAGACGTCGTAGCAGAACGAGGCCGACTGTGCGACGGTGAAGAGGTTACATCTAATACCCCGCGCGGTAGTAGAGGAAGGGAGAGTTTAGGTCGAACGCTCGATGTATATGGATAAATGTTGGGACTACTGGGCAGTTCGGCTCGTAAGCACGAAGTGTCGTCATTGGTCGATATGGCAGCTTCTAAGCTAGGATATAATTGACCTTTGACTCTGATGGATGGCATTATTCTTCTCAAGAACCGCTGTCAAAAACTCGGGGAGATTCTGAGGGAAGATTATCACGGTGAACTCGAGGTTTTGTTGACAGAAGTGAATGACTCCAAGCCTGAAGGCTATTGGGAAACTGAAGTATTTGGACGCCAAAGTACTTTGTATCGTCGACTCGCAGTGGGAACTAGTTTCGCTCCAAACCCCACTACACATGTGACAAGCGTTGGGATATACTAATTTTCTGGGAGCCAAAATCTATATATACATATTACAGAGTGCCTCATCGACTGGGTGAGCTGAGATAACAACTACGGGATACCCAACCCGTAAACATATCCGAGTCTCTGCTCATTAGTCTGAATATTTAGCTTTGACGTTATGACCCTAGTGCAGTTCCTTCTGAACCATTGTGCGACCAAGCTGTGGTAAAAATTGACCTCCTCGCAAGCTCAATGACGGTAGCGAATGGGTGGGGGAGAAAGAATGAATAAAGAGAGAAATTGAGAGTACGTTGAAACAAGTAACGACGATAGACTATATGATATATTATATGCGTGCATGGCTATAAAAAACCACGCTCGTTCCTCGCTCGTCTACCTTCCATTTATGCCCATCGACTTTCCGCAGGAACATACTTAAGATAAACCATAAGATTATGCATACAAATACAGAAATATTAAAATATATCAATTACTACCTCCTTTGACATCTTCTGATTGCCGCTACATCCAACGTTGAGCTCGATAGTAGACAAGAGAGTTAACTACACTCACTTTAACAGTTTTTCCTTTAGACGAATGCCTTGAAGACTTGCTGAAAAGACTCTTTACGCGTTTTCGGCCAGTGGGACGAGGGTCGGAACTCTGAATAGGAGTCTGATGTCCAAGATTCATAGATTCTGGCTCAGCAGTCAACGGCGTCTCTGTGAATATTGGGGAGTCCTTTTTGGTCTTGAGTGGATCATGCTTTGATGAACCCCCAATGGTCTTTAACGTTCCACCGTGTATCCAATCGAGCCTAGAATCGTCGTCCACTGCCAGAATGCTTGGATGAAGTAATCTGAGGGGATGATCATGCGGTTGACTCCCTGATTTAGATGCTGTCCATTTTGTTTTTGACAACAGCTCTCGGGCTACTGGTAGAACAGGCACCAAGGGTTGATTCAAAGCCATTTTGACCCAACCTCGCCAACTCATATTTGACGGTATGAACTGATTTACGAGTTCTTCAAACTAAAAAATGGATTGAATATAAGTAGCTACACCAGATATGCAAAATTTACATACACTCCATGTTTGATTGCGGTATTCGAGTTCTCGTGTTTTGATTCTTGCGTCGTGACATTCGAATGAGCCTTCTTTCGCAACACTCAAAAGGAGATGAAGACTGAAATATGATGAGCCAAAATATTATAAGGTAGAAAAATCACCCAACCTAGAAATGTGCACAAGGACGAAGCTTTTCTGGGATGAACGAGTCTTCATAACTTGGGCATCGCCAGCGTCCTTCGATTTTGGATCTGAGACATCCGGGTCAAGGCCAGCATTTGGTCTTTGTGTTTCCGCATCTAGCAGAATTGCAAAATTTATTGAATCTGAAGAATGAGTCCTTTGAAGGAAGCCAGGTGGGCTTAAGAGGGTTGTGGTGTTCAGGGGGCTCGGGAATCCAGTATCCTTCGCCAATCGGAGATCCGTGAACGATCGTGAACTTCCCAGTTTGCGCAATGGAGGAATAAGAGCCTTTCCACCTGAGTCTACTGGTCTATGTAATGCTCGAGGCGAATCGATGGACGATCGGCCTGACGTTGGACTCTTAATTTCAATCTCGGGAGCGGGTTTCTTTGCCCTCTCTTTCGAAGGGGTATCATTGAGGGCTGCTTGTCGATCTTTGCGGTCGGGCCATACGTATTCCATTATACGTCGACCAACCTTGGAGTCTATCTGAAGACGTAATGGATGAAGGGAGAGTTCAAAGGCTTCATATATGGTGATACCCCCAACTGGAGCCAGAATTGTCCAATTTGCCAACAAGAATAAGCCTCTCTGCAATTCAAAAAAAAGAAATTGAGATAAGAAATCAGGAGGTATATTGCAGGCGGCGTACTTTAAGCAGTGGATGATTGGCTGGCTCGTCATACTTAGACAATATTTCAGCCCACAAGGCATAGCGGGAACCATCGAAGGCAGTTAGGTTGCCAATTGTTAGATGATTGACGGTCGAACTGTCTTGTCGACTAAGCCAGTGAAAATTGATGTTCGTCACAACAAGTTTTGACAATAAATTACGCCGCTCGTCCAACATTCTCCAGGAAATCTCGGACGATGAAGCGTGGAGAAGAAGTGCAGAATTTTGGTCCGTTTGATGGGTAGATCGGTCTTGTGCCATTTTAATGGCGTCGAATAAGAGGTTGAGTTCTTCAGCTAAAAGGAACATATGGGCCCTCAGATGTAAAAGGCTGAGGCGTGATTCCTCATCTTCCAGTCGACGCGGATTTTTCATACTCAGACGTTCTGTCTCTAAAGCGTCTCGTAAACGGCTTTGAAGATTGGATACAACGCTGGCCGCGGAACCCAGATCTGTGAAGTCATAGGTAAAAACAAGGGTCTCGAGTTTGTCCAGGCGAGTTTTGTGGGCCGGATCGGAAAACAGAAGGAGCTTCGTGACAATATTCGAGATAGCCTGGAAATGTTCGGCATTTGCGGACACCGTAAATCGTGGGATGTGGACACGGATGACGTCCTAGATGATTGTTAGTGACTGGGATAACAACTTAAGCATGTTGACCTCACAGTTTGATCTTGAAGATGGCTGTTATTTTCTGTAGCTGAATTTTGGTTACTGGATTTCGTAGTAGTGGAAGTGATGTTATTCCGCAATCGAAGACGATTGAATTTGTCGTAGTGGAAAGTGGCATCCGTCTGAGGAACGAGACGTTCAAAGGCTTCGCTCTCACATCGAAGATCAATCAAAACCTCCAGCGGGATAGGGCCATCACTGGCGGCTGAGAGATTGGTGGGTGCAAAGGCTTGCAGACCAGAGATTGAGGTGTAGTTCCTATTGTAAACGCTGATATGAGATGATGTTCCAATCCTTAAAAAACAATTGACTAGCCTGGACATGACTTTTCCATTAACCGGATCGTCCAAATTGAAGTCATCCATAATAGCAAAAGATTGCAACTTTGCTTGTGCAGCGGCTACAATGCAAGAATCGGCAGGAGTTTCGCCACGCAAGACAATTTGAGGTTTCAGAAGGAGACAGCAATCACTCTTTTGGAGAGATACTCCTTCAGCCCATCCATCTAAGGGCTCGATTTTTCCCGGAACTTGAGCACTTCTTTCGGGAGCAAGATCGACGGAAATTTTGGTGCTGTTGTCTCCTTTGAGAATCGCGTAAGTCTTACGCAAGGCTGTTGCAGCCATCTGAGCCGTATTCCCGGGGCCACGTTCTTTCACGCGCTCTTCCTCTTTTTGGACAGCAAGAGCAGCGTTGGCTTGGTCCCGAATAAATTTCACCGCACTTTGGGCCCGTTAAAATAATGATTGAATATTAAAATAGAGACGAACCGGTTGGCCATGTGGTATTCGAATCCTCTTCGTTCGCGGGAGCAATAATAATATTGCACCATTATCTGCATCAGCTTTGATTATGCTAGCCATAGTAAAGAGGGAAACCATAAACGTACGTCGCGGACAGCCCTATCCATGAATACACTCGGACAGTGGATTTGATAAACATTGTCGAATTCAGCCCACTCATCAGGAGAAACAATATCGGTGGGCATATGATAATTTTGCGGTTCTTTCGTTGGTGGATCATCCAATCTGAGTTCCGTGTCTCTGAGGGCCGTTATATATTCTTCCAAAAGCGCAAGCATTTTCTTCACTGATGAACGGCTTGAAGGCTTGAATTGGATGAGACAAAAAGTCCAAGAAATGTTGACATAGCATACTTACTGTTAAGCCTTTTTGACTCCTCGGCGTCGCTTCACTTTGCAGGCTTTTTTTAAGTTCTGTTGCTCTTGCAGATGCCAGGGATATCTGTGTCTGCGGAACAGCTACGAGAATATAGTATCATCTACATCACTTATATACGGAACAACTTACATGGCTCCTTCCCAAGTAGGCATATGTGAGAGTGTTCAGACCCAAACTTACTTGTTTGTGGAAAGACGCCAGGTAGCGATGAATTCCGCTTGAAGTAGGTAAAATGAGGAAGGGTTGCCAAAGGAAGCAAATGTAAGACAGGGGGGCTAGATGATAGCCAAGCAAGTTCCACGAAGTCCTCAAGATCGTACCAGGTAGAGGTAGAAGTTGTAACAGGAAGATCAGTATGTTTCCTATAGTTGCTCCTTTCGGCAGATGCTGTTATTTGTACATCTTGCTTAAGAGGTTCAGAGAAAGTTGCGAGCATGGCTCGCAACTCGATTCCCTTCATGGTAACCTCTGCAGCGTAAAACGGCTTTCTTCGCACGACTCTTGTTGTATCCGGAATAGGCCCTGCTGCTGTAGACTCTTCTTCACGCTGGTGCATATCTGCTTGAAATTCTTCAACTCTTCCTTTGACTCCTACCCAAGGAGTAACACCATCGACCCACGCTAAAAAATCATAAGTAAGCTGGTTTGTAGGAAATATTGATGCGTTGAATCTCACTTTCCCTCGAATTATTCATATAGCCATGCACCAGATATAGGTTGGAAAGACTTATTCGATACTTCAAGGTAGCAAGATGACGACCCAACTTAGGGGAGATTGGCCGTGAAGGATGATAGCTTCCTTGACGAACTGGAAGACTCAGAGCGCCATCGAATAAGGAACACCAAGACCAGAAATGAGCAAAAAGCCTTGGTGTTAGATGAAGACTACTGGGCTTTGCACTCCCTTTGAATTCTTTTATCTTTGTCGAAGATGTCAAGGACACAGAGAGATGGATAAAATCGGATCGAAAACCATTGTAAGAGTCATTTGGCCCCTGAAAATAGGTTGTGAACGACCTCAGCAAGGTAAGCCAAAGGATTTACCTTAATATCAGGAATTGATAACTTCTTTTCCAGTATGACGTTGTAATGAGGGAGGAATGAAAAATGTCTGCATTTGCGATGAAAGGCAGTACCATCGCACTGAAGACATTCGGGGCCGCAGGATCGTTCCACAACAAACCCTACTCCGAAGCGAACACCTGAGCTCAAACGTGCGCAGACTTTTTGGAATGGTTTCTTTTGCCGTAAAACGATGGATCCAGAAGTCGAACAGCCTTTGGCAGCGAAGTGTTCCAGACTGAAGGGCAGTTAGAATGCAAACTCTCAGATTGCCTTAGTCTTACTTGGGAACGGCGATCAGCATGCCCTCACTTATCACTTGGATAAGCTCCTTTTGAGGATTTTCATTTCCGACACGTATTTCAGGGCTTCCTTGCCAACATAGGACAAAGCCGGCACCAGAATCCAAAGTATTGTAAGGATCACGAGTGCCTAAAAGCATGAGTCATTGCATAATTAAGTAAATTTCTGAAATTACCTTTGATATACAAACGAACATCACCGACGAATGATATCTTCACCGTCCAATGGAATATCAGACGCATCTACGAGGATCAGTTATGAAGCAGAAATAATCAGAATGGGATTGGCTAACCTTATCCCAAAATCCCATGGCAGGAGAGGAATCTCGGGGCGAACTGGAAAGCGTCTCCACCACACGCATCATGTCTTGTATGGCTGGCCCATAGCTTACCGCCCAAGACAGTATTGTTGGTCCTGCAGTCGTGATTTCAATAGTTGGGGCAGCATAAGTCTTAACAGGCATGATAGTCTTGGGCACAGCGATTGAGAAAGGCGCTTCTCCATGAAGAGCTTGCTGAGGCCGGATGACAGGGCAATCAATCCAGTCAACAGACAATTCAGAGCCCATTTCTTCACCAACAATGAGATCTGTATTGAATGTCCATGATACCTGACGGGAAGTTCCACGAAGAGGAACATTGAATAGAGGCAGGGGATAGTCACGAAGACTGACTTTCAAAGATGATAAGGTGAAGTGGATATGAAGAGGAACTAAAAGAGAAAATTTCGTGTCTCGTGGAAGTCCGCCGCCGAAATCATGCATCACGTCAGGTAAGCGTTCAATGCTAAAGGAAGGGGGGGATATTGTAAGGGATAAGTTGTGGAGCGTAGCCCTCAAAAGTGGTGGAGCCTGAGGCAGGGATGGTATCGGGGTCAAGTCTGGTGACCTTGATGATGTAGGAGGATGACTATGCGTTTTGTGCCTAATAGCATCTTCTTCTTTTGAACGTTGCTCCTTCAACCTCTCCAGACGAAGTGCCCAATCGAGGGCGTGGACATCATCTAATCTTTTCCGTGCATCTTCTATTGGAACCGTATGTTTTGCACTAAATTGATATTCGTGCTCTCCTTCTGCCTTGGGTATTGCATTTTGTAGGTCAGGCGTTGCTGCCAGAATTGTTGCCACCTTTGCCTTGAAAGCATCTTCGCGATCTAAACGCTGTTTGACAGCCTCCGCGCCAGCTTGCCAAATCAATGCTAACTTGCTCTCGAAGGGGTCATCCTGAGCCTCTAGGCAAAGGCATGCCAATCGTAGTGTTATATGTGGCACTGATTTCGGACCCTCTGGTTCGGGAGAAGGCATGGCTGAGTAACATCCTGCACTAGCCATGTGTGAGATATGGCGGACAGCTTTCAGCGAAACGACTACATCTTGAACCAGGTCAGCTAGAACAAATCCATAGGGGATACGCAGACGAGCACTGTCGCCATTTATTGAGATTGAGAGCGATCCAGCATGAGGCGCAAGGCAAACTTCCCAGGCTAGCAAAGTTACGAACTCATCCCAGCGACTCTCCGTTGGTTCTTCCCATCGATTAATTTGCGACGGAAGGGAAACGAAAACCGCGGTTTTGGCCATCCTAATTCTAGGAGGCCCACTTGAATCCAGGCGCGGGCTTAATCCGTCAATGCGTGTGACCAATGTTTGATTTGGTAGCGCTAGGTGAACCCGAATGGTCGTGATATTTCCTTGCAACACAAATACGATGTTGCCCTTGGATTCAACAGGCCGAGACGCTGGTTGAGGAGGAGACAATATACGGAAAGTCTGAAGGCCTAAAAGAACGCTGTAAGCGTGGGAGAGCTCGAGATCGGCACGGATTGAAGGAATTTGAACAGAAACATTGCATATATCGGTGAGCTTTCTATGAGGAGACAACAATTTACAAGAGAGGCAGAGATTAAAGTGCATATGGCCGATACGTAGAAAATCCTGATGGCCATCTGTCAGGTCATCCCGGCCCACGATTGCAGGCTCATCTGGTTCATATGGAGTTGCAACAGCGGTCCTGAAAACGAGATTGACAACTCGAATTTTGAGGAAGGCAGATTTTTCGCCAGGAGTTACAGTCGTTTTCGCAGTAACAAGTGCCTCCACCGAGGCCTCCGCTGGAAGCAGTAGTTTGGCTCTTGACTGAGTCTGTTTTGGATCGTTGAACCAGTGGTCGTGAGAAGCATGAAGAGAACAATATTCCAAGGAAATTGTTGTTCGCATAGCAAACCCTCGCGACAGCTCCAGATTCTCTCCAGGGCTGATGACAGGTGAGGTTATGTATACAACAAAATGCGCAACTGCGATTTTAGCCGACAACCCTGCGGGCAGCCGGGCGAATCGAGGTTGAGCTTCAAACGTAGCCTCGGGCATTTTTGTTTTGTGTGGAATGATCGATAACAATCGAAGAGTAGCGTCAACGGAGATAGGATGCCAAAGCTCGATACAGATGGTGTCAAATGCTGCCGAAAGTTCGTAAACAAGGGTGGATTTGTCGATGACCGCAAGGGATTCAGCAGCACCATCTGTTTGAGCAACTGCATTTGCTGCGGCATTAACTTCAATTGTGCCCACCGAAAGGATTGGGGGGTCGTCCAAAAAGTCGTTATCGGACGTAAGGAGGGCTTCACCTTCGACGGCTATATTCTTCTGTTTTAGCCGCACTCGCACCAAGACTGGTTCCAACACGATGGATAAGGTGCAGCTCCAATGTAGTGATTGAACAGAACTAGCCCATGGAAAAGTTCGTGCAATGGCCAGAGATGGATGCTTATATTCGGAATTAAGAGATACCGAAAAGCCATTGTTTCTCAGCTCTAGTGCACGATGCTTTTCACCTTTGTCGGCGTCGTAGATAATTCTAACACCTATAGGTCCAGATTCAAGGCCTATAATCAGACGGGGAATAGAAAGCGACGTTGATGGCATATGATGTTCATCGTGAGTTTTTTGAGTTGCGCCTATAATAGCTATCAACTTTTGGAGGTCCTGGATTCGTTCAGTGATTTGAACCCCAGCAACGCGAATCCACACAGCCAGAATCGGGGAATTGGCATCACCCATGAAAGGACCGGGAACCAGGAAAGGACTTGGCCACTGGGACGCAAGGGCTATTAAGACGAAAGAATCTAGTCTTGCTAACCGCATAGTGTGGTGTTGTGTTTCCCTCTCCACAGTTATCTGGTGCAGGTTGAGCTTAAGAGAGTAAGCGTCAGGGTCATGCGTGTCGCGCTTAGATCGACAACCAAGATGTTCCCTATGCAATCGATTCGTATCAGGATCGCTCAGTGAGAAATCGACCGCGACACCCTTAATGAGCGCTTTATATGGCCCTGTCTCGGCTTCAGTGAGTACAGAAAGGCCTATAGATGCCACATTCACACGAATACTATGAAGAATCGACAATTGTGACTATGCGGGATATCAATATCTCGGCAAAGATAATCTAGATGGTAGATGTAGACCACGAACCACATTTTTGACATCTTTCAACTTTACGCACGGCTGTACAAGATATCGACGTCGGGGGCGGATGGAAGCCTGAAGGTGGATTATATTAGATTGGAATATAACGAGTAAAAGAGGAAACTGACTGAAAGGGCTTTAAAAAACGGTGATGTGGGAGAAAACGGTTGAGGCAAATTCGGCGATAGAAGAGAGGGAGATTTCAAGGTTGACGAAGATAATATCGATGAAGGAGAGAACAACAATGACGAAGGCGAGAATATCGCAGATGTAAATGATTGAACTGGAGAAGGAAAGGCTGCCGAAGATTGCGGACCCGGACTGAAGGATGATGCTAGGGGAGTGTCGGCTTGGATGGACACAGGAGACAAGGGTTCGGAAGGATTGATTATCGATGTCTTTGGTCTTTTTGGTAACTTCTCGAGCAATAGCTTGAGAAGGTCAACCTTCACCGAGCAATCACCAATTTTGAGAGAAACTTCAAGTCCATGTCGATCGACCACGCCTTCCTTTGGATTGAATTTCGCGGATACTAAAAGGTCAATTGATCCAGGCAATAGAAGAAAGGGCACATTCTGCGATTCTGTCATCCTGTCATCAACAATCCAAGCTAGGAATATGAAGACAACCATACCCTGCAGTGACAAGGTGGGCATCGTTCCGACTATATTACCTATGGTGAGTGATAAGGTAGCTGTCCCTCGCGTCTCGCCCCAAGCTTTATCCAATGATCGATGGAAACCTTCTGCCAGACGCTTTTTCCATAAACCCATGCTAAGCGACTTTCGGTTATGAGAACGATTGTGTGTGGGCTTTACGTCCTCTGGGCCCACCGTCTGCTCCAACTGTGTAAGGGATAGTGCCGTATGCAAGCTTATCTCGTGAGCTACTATCTTTGTTCCAGGCATGTCGGCCAATGTGATGACCGTGGACTGCAAGTCAAATGAAAGTGCTTGGGTGATTCTGGGCAACCACTGGATGCCAATTCGAAGACAGGCAACAACATATGTGCGTATCATAGGTCGAAGATACGGTTCTAGAAAAGTTGTTAAGGCTGATGTAAATTTCCAAAGGTACCCCGCTAAAGGAGAAGGATTAAGGTCGGCTAGTGTGAGGTTACGATTGCTGCGGCGTTGTGTCTTTGCAAAGGATTGTCCACCCTCTTCTTGAGCAATGTGTACATTTAATCCATCAAGTTTGAGGGCGAAGCGACGAGAACCTTGCACCGAGGCCCAGGCATAGCTGACGCGTTCCACACGCCATGTGCGACTACCCTTCCGAATATATAGACCACGAATGGACCATAGACTGATACTTCGCACACGAATATGATCAGACATTTGGGCAAGCAGCCATGGCCCAAGATATGTCCGGAGAAGAAGAGAGAAAGTGATGATCCTGAGGAGCCATAGCAAAATAGATGTCGATAATGCATTATCAGGAGTGCCGATGAGAAGAAGGTATACAGTGTGTGATAGGGTACCAAGAAGATGATATGTTGTAGAAAATGGCACTAATCAATAGAGCCTGAGTTAGTGGTTGAGGTTGGGTGAAATTACGATTGATTACTTACTTGTTGACAAAGCTAAATGGTCTATTTCCGTATGTTTTGATGCTCAGGAGAACGTCCAAGTCGTGTGCATCACAGTTCAATCAATATAGGTAAGTAGGTGAAAGAGACAATCGGGGAGTAGTATGGTACAAGTGAGAGACAAATCTGCCCTGCCTAACACATTGTTTGTGGATAATTATTGAAGCGACAGACCAATGCGGATCAACGGCATGTGTTGCGTGGGACAGCTATTATGTCACCCAGGGGTTCACACAATTGAATGTCCTTGGTGCAAGCTATGGTACAAAGTCCGAAAGCTATAGACTTAGTAATGAGGATGAGGTCGACAACACAACTTTAGAATCATCTATCCAGAAAGAAGTTATTGAACACTAGTACTACTTAAACACGATAAACTCAATAAGATTTCTTTATTAAAACCTCAATCTTCTTCATCCATGGGCAATATACTATTAACGATAGAATGAGTTACATTATTTTGCAGTTAAGTTAACCAACCTACCATTCCTCAGAATTAACCTCTGCGGGTGTGTATGTAGAAAACACCAGAGATTTTCCAATGAAACTTCCAGGATTTAAAACATGACAGCCTGTATATGTAACTTTGTAACTGTCATATTTATCTGCCAGCACAAGCTATGAAGAAAGTAAGTGAAGCCGAGATCAACAATAACATGTTTGTTGCTCACCGTTGTCGGCAATGGATAAAGTCGGAGACTATGATCATAGTCTGAAAGGACAGGTTGTATGTTGATAGTAAGGGGACTTAGATGACTTTGATCAAGAATCGATTGCACCAACTAAACCTAGCTTAGTTAAGGACAACAAGACGCCTCCAGTAGAAACTTACAAATCGTTTCAGGTCTTCGCTTTTAACGTCTGGCTTAACACCTACAACATTTCGCAACATTCGTGCCATCAAATCCTCACGAAATATGACGATTTCTTGATCAAAAAACTTGATACGGCATGGGTTTGTTCCGAAGTGAGCTTTAGGTACTTTCGTCTTCAGCCTGCCGACCAGACTGGATAACAAGGGTCTTCGAGGTAAAGTCGTGTTTATGGTGATATCTAGAGGTCCCGGAACAAATAAGAAATGGGTTAATCGCGAGATAAGTGGGTATGCAGCGATCAAATCTGCCAAAGCATCGAAGTTCTCTGGAAATTGGGTTGAGCAGTTGAAATTGTTGCTCAATAAAACGCGGGCCTGACCTGAATACCTTTGGACGTCCCTTCCATTCCCATGTGCAATTGATTTGCTGGTGAAATTGCCACACATGACGATGACTCTTGGAATAAAATCATTTTCGATGCAATTATCGAACATCTTTTGGATTCCAGTTAATGCTTGAGGGTGGTCTAACCACACATCAGACAGAAAAAAGAAATGGAGTTCTGGTAGTTCTTCTCGCATCCGAACTTTAAACTGAGACTGAGAAATCTGGTCAGTAAAGAAGAGATACATTTCAGGACAAGTGCAACCTACATCTTCCAGCAGTGAGGTTGCACCTTTGCCGAGAAAATCAATATGACCATAAATTGACCTTCAGTCACTGGTATGTCTTTTGATATTAACAAATATTGCTGGGCGCACCTTGCAATATCTCTAGGTTCACAGGGAGGTTGACCAATTGCGATTATTTCAAGAGTAGCCTCCTCAGTGTATTCCCCTTCAACCAGGCAGAAACATCCTTCGCTGAACAGGCCGTCACCCGGTTCATCCTAATTCAACTGTAAAACGTCTGGAAAAGTGCAACATCAATAATGGCGTACCAGTGTGGAAAAATCAAGTTCAACCGATCCATCCGCATCTTCTAAACACAGTTTGCCTTCCTTGTTATATGCCAGCATTCCTAGCAACAGGAACCTCTCTCCAAAACGCCCTAGTAGTTGTTTCGTAGATTTCAACTACAGCCAAAATTATCGCGAAATTATCGTGTTATTGTAAGCGCAATAACTCACCGTGACAAGTTTTTCGCGATCTCGTGAAGGCAGCGTTGACGGTGCAAAGTGTTCATTTCTCAGGACACATTGCTTGATGATATTGAGTCTATCTCGTATGGAACCTACTCTTGATTCTGGCGTGCCTGATGAGGTCAGGACTGTTTTTGGTCTTGAGAGGATTAAAGACTGCGGGCTCCAGAAAAGCTCACAAGATAACATACATCTCGAATGTTCCCCTCTCTTGGGACCAAGTCCATCGCGGCATCTCGAACGCATCGATGAAAAATAAATGATTTTCGGGATCGATGATCTCTTTTTCAATCTCGGACCGTTCACCTTGATTTTGAAGTGATTCGTAGACTCTCTTCAACACGCTTACTGAGACTTTCATGGTGGCATCTAGGTACTATTGTCAGCATAGAATGGCAGAAAAAATATAATTTGAAACAACACCATCTTGTTTGTTATATTCTTTGGCTAGTGTTTCTAGACTTGACTCTACATCATCGTCCTCTATTTCATGATGATTCAAAATCTCCTCTACAAGTACCAATGCATCAGGTCCTAGCGAGTTGCTGAATTTACGAAACACCTATGTTGGAAAGTCAATAACTGAAGGGTATCATGTATGAACGACGCGCTTTAATGATAGTTCTTTGACGAACGTCCGCCATTGCAGGGCGTGTAATATGGAGTCGCGGTTGGGAAGTCGCGTCAAAGTTGATTACATAAACCAACGACTAGAATTAGCCATTACTGGCCCTGCACTTGCTTCAAGTTGCCGCTATCATCAATGGTGTAGCTTTGATTCGCAATTATCATATGTATTCTTCTTTACTGGAGATTGATATTCGACCTGGCCATGGGTTCGGGATATTTGAACTGGGTACCTTGTTCTCTGACTCGGGCTTGAAAGCTCATTCATCGATCGTGTTAGGAACATCCCTTTGGAACCTGCTTGAGACTCTTCGTCTCAATCCCCATACATACCCTCAGATAGACATCAAATACGATCCGGACACTTCAGCGACAACCCCAATCATTATCCACATCCGTCCTCATATTGATCTTTTATTTTCTGGCAGGCAGCAACGCTTGCATACCATATGCATCCGTAAACTTCGAGACCCTCATCCGCCAGTCGTAATCCAATACAACAATACAGTGCTTTCTTCAACAAACGATGTGCTACGTCGCGTTGGAGTAAGTAGAGCATTCGGTCCGACATATCCTGGGGACGAACTGCGATACCCAGGCTTATGGTTCAGCTTCGAAGAAGACGGAATTGCGGAGGGTTTAGGCGTGCCTCTTGCTGGAGACCGTATGCAGGAAGTGAAGCGAATCCTTATTTCCCAGATTGAACCAGACGGGAAAGCTCAAGATGCCCTGGACGAGGTTAACGAAAATGCTATCATGGCTGGAGATCTTGCTCGAGCCGTTGTCAAAGTAGATCTCTTGCCCACTAGTTTCTGACATCTCTCTGATTCTCTCATCTATTATATAGGTTCACGAAGGCGTGACCCTTTATTTTTATCCCACAGCGGCTTCGCGTCCTTTGAATATCAAAATAGGACAAACAACTGCTCAAGATTTGAATCTCGATTTGGGTCCTCCACTCCGCATCCACTATAAAGAAGATAAAAGGATGAGAATACATGCAGCCAGAGGTGTTGAGCGAGACGAGGAAACAGGCTGTAAGTTGACTACGTTCCTTATCTGAAGTTCCAATTGACCTGACCCTCTTTAGATTTCTATAACTACTTCCAATATGGCTTAGACTTCCTTATATCGGAGACTACACACCTTGTAAAGAAAATTGTACTTCATACTAATGTGGTGAGCTCCCTTCCCTGGGTATCCTCGAGGGTTTTACGTGACTGAAAGGTCTTGTCCGAAAGCCAGGAACTCCCTTATTCCAACGCTACAAGCGATGTAACTGGGAGATCGAAGGAAAACCGGAGGACGATGAAGATGGTGGCTCATATTCTCCATTGCCAACTCATTCCAATTGACATATTCCTTAGACACCCCTCCTCGGAAGCGCTTCTTTGACAGGGTATTCATTCGACCAACTGCAATATTTTATGCCGTTGACAAACATACACTTCTCACAGTTTGAAACAATCAGCCATTTCCTTAGCCCTCGTGAACCGCCCCCGTCTATGTCGCTGGACAGAACGGACGAAGAGGATAATATAAATTTGCAGAATTCGACAACTCATCGTACGTTCTACTTTAATGTCTCCATAACCGTACTCATTCGTGTTCAAGTCCATGGCTACAGTGGGATAATTCTCGAAGTTACAGATATGTCACAAGTTGTATCAGTGATGTTATTTTGAACGGTAATATGAATTTTGAGTCCTTCCACGAAGCAGAGCAAGTCACAAGCAACCTCATTCAAGCATACTTTAGTACAGTTGCCAGATGATTCCTCAGTCCTTAGACGTTTGCAGAATTTCTCTATGATTGGACGCCAGAATGTACAGCCGACTTTTGCCTATTGAGTAAATACCATCGTACCAGGTCCAAAGTTGCACTGGCGTCCTCAACCGACGAGTGACCCTCGTTGACACCACCTGCCTGAATCGTCTTCCCCAATTTCTCCCGCACGCTGGAAACAAATCGATGAGCCTCAAAAGTATTCAACTGAAGAAATAAGCCTCTTACAGGTCTTTGAGTGATCTCCGGTAAGGTGCTCCTGCTCTATGAGGGAAGAGAAGGGCTGTATCGATGCATTTATGGTGCAGGATTCTCAACGTTTTCAAGTCATTGTCAAGGGCGTGTCCAATGAGGATGGTATTTGCATCTAGAAATGTATCCAGCGTCTCCCGGATAGAGGCCAATGGAAGTAGGGCAGTAGCATAATTTTCTTCGTTGATCCCTGAAAATCGGGTGTTGAAATCTCTGAGACTTTGCTTCAATACGTACAGAAAGGGTGGGAAAAATAGCAAAACTGACATGACATGAACACCTTCGTCCATGCGAACAAGTTGGTCAAACACTTCTTTTCCAGAACCATCAACAATAGAAACCCGCGCCACGCGAAATCCGCCAGTAGTGTATATCATCTCACAGTCAAGTGCAGCTACATCGAGTACGGCAGTGCTTGGACTGTCGGGTGCCAAAAAAGAAAAAGAATGCCTAGAATGAAGATCTTCCGCTTTCGATTCGTAGAAGACATGTGGGCCATGTGTACATCCCTCGCCATCACTATATGGCCTCGAGCAACATGAATAAATGCGAACTTTTTCGCCTTGGTTGAATCAATGGTTTTAGCTTTGACCAATGATATTGTTGTATGAGTCTTACTACTCACCGTTGACGCGGGTGGAGTATGGTTTGCCCCAATGGTATATACAATTTTCAGCGGCCTGCATACGCTTGACGAGGAAGTACTGAGCGCAACGGTCACATTTTGCGATCTTTTCTTCCAGAGAGGGTTCATCACCTCCAGGACCTGGGGGTATATCAAGAAAGTAACCCCAAGTCTTCAGTTGATCAACTGAATGAACTAGAGGTTCTAGGAGTTCACGGGACAAGTGAAGCGATTCAAAAGATTTTTGGGCTTCCGCACGAGCAATAATCTCGGCTTCCGTGCCAACTGAAGGATGAGAGACTGAATTGGGTATTGAACGTTTTTTTAACGCTGCTACACATTGTATCACGGCCTGTAGAGATAGGTAAGTCAAAGATAGAGCAAGAACAATGAGACTTGCATTACGGTATGTAAATTTAGTTGATATTTTGTATACGTCTTCCTCCTGCTTGAGCGCATGCTCTGATGCAAGTGAGGGATTATCTGCGAGGATCGCATCGTACAGAACAACGAAATGATCGTAGAGTGTTTTCAACATTGCCTAGCCGAATAAATTAATCAGACGACTCCTACAAGGCAATGGAAACGACAAGCCTGTCGAACGGGAAGAGCGACCTGAGATTGAGCGGCATTGACCCTCAAAATTGGTACGCCAGACTAGTCACAATAACTAATTAACAAAAAGCAATACATAGATGAATGAATCTTACCTCTGTATGAAATGCAGACGGTATCGCCAAGGGTCTCTGGGATGTTCCAACTTTCTGAAATTTACGAGGAGGCTCAGGTGTAGCGAGGGCTTTGACCGGGGAAGCAGACCCTGGGCGCTTGGTTGGGACAATGGACCGAGTGATTAGAGGGGGGGTTGGTATGAGAAATTGGGGCAGTCTAGTAGGAAGAATATTAGAGGCATGGGAGTATAGACAATGTGGGCGATCGCAGCTGTCCCTGTCTGGACAGGCAAGGGATTTGAAGAGACCCTGATGCGTGAACATGACAAGCAAGAGGAGACTCGAAATTCTGTCACGTTCGATGTCACATGTTGCGGTTTCTTTTCCAACGTCTAATGTCAATTGCCCATAAATCAATAAAATCTTTTCAAATTCGTACCGAGTCGGAGTAAGTCTTGCTTTCGTTACTCATTTGCTGTCTAACTCACCTATAATCCACAGAGACGACAGGAACCATCATCTTACTGGCCCATTTCTTGCTCAGACGTATGCATTCTTCATCCTCGAGCCTTGTCAGCAACCCCACATCCATCTGCAGGCCCTTAGATTCATCTGCTACAAAGAAGAGAGCGTCACCTAGTATTGCCAACGCCGTTACTCCCCGCCCTTCAGTATGGATACGTTGGGCAATTGACCCTAGTATGTTCGCATTCTTACGTCAATATACTCAGCTATAACTTCTGGCGTATTTAAAAGGTACCTCCATCAAATTCCTTCTCCTCCCGGTTTTGTTGTATGCCAACTGGGAATTCTTGTCTCTTTTTGTTGAATTGGGATTCTCAAACCCTTTTGCCAATATCTTCCTCATCTCGGGATATTGTCCAGACTCCAAACCGGATGAACCTCTCTATCGGAAAACATATTGGGACCTGGCTTTCCTCTTATACTACGTTGTTTTTTTCTCATTCGCCCGAGAGATGCTCGCCATCTATGTTTCCAAACCGGCTGCTAGATATTTTAGGCTCAAGCGCGCAAGTAAGATTGTCCGGTTTGGAGAACAAACCTACTCGATCTTCTACTTCATGTTTTTTGGCGCTTGGGGATACGTTCGTGTTTCCCTTGTCGTTTCTTCTTGTCTGTCTAAACATTTCCAAGCGCATAATGACTCAGTTACCAACGTACTGGTACAGGACTGAAGCCTTTTGGGTTGGTGAGTGCATAAATATTTGGTACTTCAACACGTTTCTCATTCATTTCATCTCAGATTATCCTACATGGCAAATGAAACCGGAGCTAAAGCGTTATTACTTGATGCAATTCGCTTACTGGTGCCAACAGATGTTGATACTGGTTTTGGGACTTGAGAAACCACGCAAAGATCATTGGGAACTGGTCGCACACCACTTTATCACCATCTGGCTTGTTGGGTGAGTTCAGTCGACCGAATTTGTATTTCAACTTCAACGGACGGTTCATAGATGGAGCTATGTTATGAACCTTACTTGGATTGGGAACGCCGTCTACATGAGTATGGATATACCTGATGCATTCTTAGCGGTATGTTGCACGTTCTCTCCTGGTTCCCATCGATGTCTTGACCTCTTCTCTCTCCTAGCTTTCAAAGTTGTTCAATTATATTCAATGGGACACCGCAAAGGTTTGCTCTTTTGCGGTATTTTTTGGAGTATGGACGTACGTTCTCTACGCTCATCATCTTTTTCCAAATTTAAATACATTGCAGGTATTTCCGCCACTTGCTCAACATCAAAATCCTTTGGTCCGTGGTATATGAACAACCCCTTGTTCCGTGCGTACCAAATTAGTATCGTTTTTCATTTTATCTAACGACGACTCCTTCAGTGAATGGACCAAGCGCTGGAGCTGGTCAGAAGGAGTCTACATGCCCGGTTGGATGCAATTTCAGATTTTCCTGCCTTTGTTCCTCTTGCAGATCTTAAACTTGTTCTGGTACTATCTCATAATGAGAATACTCATCAGGTTAGATATTTTTCCTTCATCCTTATTCATCGCTCACAACCATTCTAGGGCCGTACACAAGACTGGTATCGATGATGATAGATCAGATGACGAAGACGAAGGCGAAGATGATAAACAGGACTGAACTTCATTGCAACCTGGATTCTAGAATCTTATATACCACTCAGGTCCATGGATATATCACAACTTGCTATTTTATCACACCTTACTTTTCGGTATCAAAAGTGGTAATACATGGTTTCAACTTGTCTCAAAATTCAGTAGAACTATCATGCCAAGGAACACATCGCCCTGTAAGAGCCACCGTGTGTCATTCATGCTGCCACAGGCGTCTCGGCAGCTACATTCAACTCCACTTTTGGCTCATTACGGGGCATGGGCGGTATCACACCTTCCTCATCTGAATAGTCGCTGTCTTCCTCCCAAGGCTTGAGCTCAACTTTCACTCCAGCCGTAGTGTGGTTAGGCCACCTTTTTTCTCGTTGGATATCAATAGGATCTCCTTCGGCCATATTACGCAGAGCCATAAGAGTGTACTAGATGTAGAATCAGCCGAGATAACAAGAAAAAAGGAGGTTTACAAACATGAGCATCGTTTCCCGCATTGTGCAAGAAGTCTGTTCGAATTTGAAGTAGATTGCATGTCTTCTGCAGTCCCCGTCGCGTTCCAGATCCTTCCCCCAACAACGCGCCAATCAGATCCGATGTATCAACGACAAAGACTTGGCTGTCGGGCATTGCATCGGGTAAAACATAGGAAAGGCCTGCGAGCTCTACCTCAAGGCTTTTCAGATCCCTATACATAACGAGGTAAGTCATTGAAGCTAGAGCGACCAGGAAAAGCACTCGCTTTATATCCTGGTTGTTATCATGAAAAGTGAGGAAAACAGGACCATATTCCGCGAGACCAGCGATGATGTTATGGATTCGAGTTTTGAAAACCGCTTTTTTTACTGTTTCGCTTGTCCCAAAGTTGTAGTTCTGACCAATCTGATGTTAAGTAACGAGCTACTAAGTTGCTGTGCGCACTCACATAACGATAGTCCGGTACATATTGCGAGTTGGTATATTTCTTAGCTTCTTCGACAATCAGATGTCCGCATTCCTCTACCTTCGTGCCATCTTTCCAGCCAAACAGACTCCAGCCAAATTCCGTGAGCACTGTATGGTCCCGTTCCCATGATTCAAAATCGAGTGCACACCAGACACCTTTTTTCTCTGACCAGAAAGTTCTGACGCGTTCAAATAGATGGCGTCTGTGGTTAAGCAATGGGTTTGATCCTTTGAGACGTTTATTATTCTTGTCTATGGCCTAAAAGAAGTTGATGAGCCGCTGGGTAGTACAAAGGCAAGCGCTTACTTTGATCGCTTGCCTCAAGGAGCCACCATCAGCGTAAACGACAGGAGACACTGTGCGAAGATTAGATTCTGTCAAGAGACAGTCAGAGTATGGCAGAGGAATGATAGTCTTTGTGAGTTTCATTGCATGAAGCCAGTAACGAAGATAGTCGACTTGGGCCGAGGAAAAGAGAAGCCTAGCTTCTCCGGTCGGAAATGTGCCTATACTATGGTTAAGTGCTAGATGTAAAATGCCATGTGAGATCCGTAGTACCCATGAACAATTGGACGCCTTTGATGCCTTCGATGTGAAGTGGATGGTCATCATGAACTATCGCGTCGTGTGCTATTTACCAAAGGAAGTGAGGTCGATGCATTACAAGATATAATGTGTCAAACCTAGAATCGCTTTGAGTGGTGATCTATCCTCAAGTTCAGGTAAAGATTGATGCCTAGCCAGAGTTGATCAGTTCATTGGCATGCAATCTGATTAAGAGCAAAGTACCATTCAAACCAAATGTCGGTGTATCGATAATACCCTGTGATGACTGAGACTTCCCCTGGCATATCTTTAGTTGAATAATAAGATGGGAGAAAGAGAACAAGTTATTCACTCGTTGTGCGCGTCTAAGTATTGCGATGATCGGTGTTTACGCTTGTGTATACGCTGACACAATCACGATCTCTTTGATTTCCTTTTCTGGAAGCAGGTTGAACTCCTCGCGGACTTGGCCTGGTCAGTCTCGCTTTTGTCCCTCTGCCACCGGACACATAGTTCTGGCAACTTGAAATTATTCGTTGAAACTTGGCCCAAGGGATGGCGCAAACTGTACAGAGAGGCTCTACTTCTGGAAAGCGGAAAGCACCTCCACCAGACTCAGATCCACCCACTCCTGCGCCTAAAAAAGCAAAGGCTGCCACAGCTAGAAAGAGTACGGGAGGGCATGCGCCTGCCGCAAGACGCAACTCTGGCAGACAGTCACAAGGTTGTGAACGCATCTCCGTCTTATGCTATACCACCTGGTTGTTAACAGGCATTACACAGGAGAAGCAGCTCCGAAGAAACGACGATTCCGCCCCGGTACAGTGGCACTGCGAGAAATCCGAAAATACCAAAAGAGTACAGACCTTTTGATTCAAAAGCTACCATTTTCACGCGTCGTGAGCTTAAGCCTACTCATTGGTTATTTCGTAAGACTAACTCTCAACAGGTGCGAGAAATTACGGCCGAAATGACAACAGATACAAATTTCAAGGACAGCGCAGATCTTCGATGGCAAAGCTCAGCACTTCTTGCATTGCAGGAGGCTACGGAGGCGTACCTCGTTCACCTCTTTGAAGACGCGTGAGGTCAAACAACTTATGCTGCGGCTTACCTGACGTCCTTTTCCCAGAAACCTGTGTGCTTTTCACGCCAAGCGAGTAACGATCATGACGAGGGACATTCAGCTAGCGCGGAGAATTCGTGGACCATGGGGTGGCCTCGCATAAGCAAGTATCTTGATCTATCTCTCTGGACTGTGTCTCTTGTATACCGTATCATCATCTGTATCCACACTGTTGATTTTTGTCCTCATTTATTTAATATTTCCCTGAGGTCCTCAGATATCCTTTCCGATGTATTTACTACGCAGAAATTCTAATAGTAATGCAATGCGATATACCATGGGGCTGGGGATGGGCCCTAGGATGATGTGACAGATACCCCTGTGTGGTGAAGCCGTCAAGGGCCACATGAGATGAGGAATGGCAACCGTCGATCCTTGGCAGATAGAAACCAAAGTTTTATCAAATCAAATTCAGGCCTTCAGTTGAAACAATCAGTATATCACAGAAGGAGGGATAAGGGCAGAACGGTCAAATTAGATCAAGACAGATTCACCGGGCGCCCACTGTTCCCTTAAGGGAAATTATTCAGGGGTCCCTCCAACCACGTTGTGTTTTCATTCCATTGAAAATATTCCGATGAGACTTACAAGACGATACATTTTATGGGCAATTTTCTTTGGTGACGGGCCGACTTTTATTGCGTGGCAGACGACTTAACCTCGAAGCTATAAGGCGTCTCCGGCGACGAGAATCCATCCATTCCATTGTCCAGGTTTGTACTAAACCAAACGCGGCTGACGACACCCAGTAAAGTGTTACACTCTATAAAGTCCCATCAACATTTCACCATAAATAAGAGCAGGAAGATAAATCTTACGCCAGGTGTCATCGCTGCAATAATGATACGGACAACGGAAAGTCCCCGCAAGAAAGTTTTGAGAACCTTGCCAGGATGCAGCCGTGGTTTTCCACCCTCAAGGAGGCGTGTTTTCTCTTCTTGATCTGCTTTTCGTACTTGATCTCGCTCGGCCGCGTTCAGAACCCAATTACCGGACTCTACATTCGCCATGGTCAGGAATCCCAAGATCACTGGAAGCGTCATAGTTGGATCTGGATGAGCTAGGGTTGACAGTGTGAAGAAACTTTCAGAATCGAACGGCGTTGGGTCTATTGAGAGCCTTGACAGAATAATGGTGAAGCCAACGAAGATAGGGAGTTGAGATAATGGTGGTATAATGATAGAGGGTAAAGGACTGCATTTGTGCTGCTTGAAAAGTTCTTTCCGTCGCGTCGTCAGCTGACAGTATTTCAGAGTAAACTCAACTTCGAATTTGATAAAGACATACCAGCTGAATACATTTATCAGCATGATATTTTTGCAAGTACTTTTTGTCTCCACGGACGTTCGATGTTTTCATCTCTTCAAAAACACGTTTTGACACAAGAGGTTTGAGATTCTCGATTTCGGGCATTACAATTTCTTCCGCCCTTCTTATCCGTTCCTTTCCCTTGTTACGAAGAATAATATAAGAATGAGAAGTAGTAGAATTTGATTGGAAAAACGGACCCATATTGATATTGGGAGGAGAGCAAAGCGAGTAACTATGGTCAGAAGGATTATTGTCGAAGAGTATGGTGGAAGTGAAGGTGGTATTGGAAGGGCAAGGGCCAAGTCCACGAAGCCATCACAGAGACCTTGGACAAAATACCGACGCTTTGCTAGGATTGAATGAGGAGCGGCTTTCAGGGTGCGCCTTAGACATGCCCTTTGCAGAGCGAGCATGCCACTGTGTGGCGTTCAAGAGAAACCCCGTGTGATCACATGTCAGGTAGATCATCCTAACCAGAGCACATATGTGTTCATTTTTTTACTTCTATCACATTTATGCCGATAGTCATGATTTGAATCTTATGTACATATCAGAGCATAATCCTAATGGCTGATAACCCCCTCTTCAAATCCAACATTAGAATACCAACTGATGAGGGAATTGGCCTTTCGAAAGACCCCAGCTGGCCTTGAGATATTTGGAGAGGTTGTCTGTCTTCTTGATGGCTGAGAGGAGAGCGTTGTCGACCGCCTTTTGATCAGCAGCTCTTGACTCAGGAAGGGGTTCCTTGGCCTTGGGTTTCCCATCTTCAAAGAACTCTTCCTCCGCTGAGCGTGCGCCTTTGGAAACAGCCTTCGCGAAGTAGGTATCGTTCAACTTGTCGTCAATCTAAACAATGAAGTTTAGCTAGATGAACCACGTTGAATCTGGATCAGACATACTTTGATGTCCGTGAGATCAACTTTTGTCGAAGTAGCAATAACATATGCTTGGTTCACTCGTCGCAGAGGAACTCCGTTGACCTTGAAAGGTCCGGTCACCAACAATAATCCGCTCTCCAACTGCTTCAAAAATACAACTCGTTTCCCTCTGTAACGTCCAGCCAACAGGATCAAAACGGTACCAGGTGTAATGGATGAGCGGAGAGAAGGAGCATGAGGGGATTTACGACTTTTCTTTGGTCGACGAACATCCTCGGCTGGGTAGAAGCGGGGCGCCTTTGTAGTGGGGACCAGACGCTTTCCGCCGTTCTTGTCACCGCCGATCGATTTCTCCACGTATGGAGCTGGTGTTTCGGTGGCAGGTTTGTCTGATTTTTTGAGGCCCTTGTAGAGGCCACGAGCAGTGTAAACTTGTGAGCGGGATAGACGTCCAACACCAGAGACAAGTTCTTTACTTCTGGCCATTCTTAAGATGGACTTTAATGATATACTCTTTGGATGAATCTGAGGACCTACCTTGTGTTCTTGAGGTCTTTGAGGCCGATGCCCTATAATATTGTACAAGTCTGGAATTGGACCAAACGGTGGCTTGAGAGCTACACAGTACCTCGGGGATTGCCGATTACGCTCGTGACCTTGATAAGATTAGATCTCCCATCAATAACAATCATCAATCATCGATCATCAATCATACCATCATGCCAGAGGTGATACCCACAGGTATGTCGTTGCAACCAGGCAGAGTTATCGTCTGATTTATATTCACAAGATGGCCGCGTCATTGTATGGTTCGATATTGACAACACTCTGTACTCCGCTAGCACCAGGATATCCCAAGCGATGGGTACTCGCATCCATGGTAAGCCCTTGTCGGACGTTCCAGTCTTTGAATATTCTCATTAAAGCTGTAGATTACTTTGTGGGCCTTGGAATCAGTCAAGAAGAAGCATCTGAGCTTCACCATAGATATTACACTCAATACGGTCTCGCTCTTAGAGGGCTAACTCGGCATCACGACGTAGGTAGCGAAATTCGAAATGCTGGGCTAGTATCGAAATCCTAACAAAAATTTCAAGATCCCTTAGACTTTGATTCGAAATGTGATGGTTCGCTTCCGTTGGAGGATATGATAGAGTATGATCCTAGCCTGCGAAAGCTTTTGGAGGACATAGATCGCAGCAAAGCCCGCGTGTGGGCATTGACAAATGCATACCGTAACGTCTGTTCTCCGTTTGTCTCATGATTTATTATTATTGTTCTCATAATATCTGAACTAGCACGCTGAACGAGTCTTGCGTATTCTCAAACTCGATGATCTCATCGAAGGTTTGGTTTATTGTGATTATCTTGTCGAGGATTTTTTATGTAAACCCGAACCAGAGTTCTACCAGATGGTTAGTAAATTTTCGGATTTCTATATGCTGAGTTTGCTAATTTTGTTTCAGGCTATGAAGAAAGCTAACGTCTCTGATCCATCCAAATGCTATTTCATCGATGACAATAGAAAGAATGTAGATGCTGCACGAGAGCAAGGATGGTCCCATTGTGTCCATTTTTGCGAGAAAGGGTTGGAAACTATGGAGGGGGGGTGGATCAAGGAGATAGATGATGCAAGAGAACCCGACTCGGTAGACAACGATGTCATCGATGTCACTACCCTTGGGGAGTTGAGGAAGGTATGGCCTGAGATATTTGTGTAAACGAGAAGCGGATGTGCTCGAGTTGTACTATCATAGTTATCATCTGAGTCTAAATCTGGAGAATTGGATTCAATATTCTGTCATGGACTACAAACCACGATATGCACAACCCTTTACTCTCGCTGAAGCCACAGCTCTAGATGTCTCTGTTATTTCCGAAGGTCGAGTTGTAATCTTCAAGGGCAACGCGATGATGGCTCATAGTCGTTCCAGAGATCTCAAGGCTACAAAATTCTCTCAAGTATCTCAGGGAAACCCAAGAGGTACTTAAAGCAGCGCTGGCGGAAACTAGTACAGAGCCTCCAGATTCTGAAATTGCGAAAGCCTTCGAAGAGAATCAGGTCGTCATGTATGTCCAAGCGGATCTCGACAACTCTTATCACACAGCACGCGTACTCATTAACCACTGATTATTATCTCAACAGAGGCTCACAGGAAGAGCGGATCAGCATCTTGAAAATGGCTATGACTGAAAAAGGCATTATTTCTGCAAGTCACTACGACCCTCAGCAGGCTACGCCTCTTTCGCAATCCTCGATTATACCATCCAACCCATCACATACAACCACATCATCCCCATTAGTTGACACAGCTCTGAGCGATGTCGAAGAGGATGGTGTTTATCTTTAGTTCCAATCTCGTTGTGAAATACGGTTTGATCTCAAAAGTTGAAGGTTCATTGCCCAATACTTATGCCTCAGTGACCAGTCTCCATAAATTCAATAAGGTCCACAAAGTCACTTGTGACACTATCAAATAGGGAAATGACACGCCCATTACATAAGGCCAGAAGCGTGTCAAAAACACGTCCTGCAATGGATTTTGAAAAGATATCGTCAGGTAGGGTTTGTGCGAATAGACTTATTTACCCGAATTCGCGTGTACTTCTAATTAGACGATTTGTGCGTCATAGATTGTCACTTACGTGACTTCATCGGTCAACAGTTCGCCGTAGTCACTATACGTCGGGAAGCTCGCGATTAACGTCATGTTAAACACTGACCCTGCATAGGATCCTCAAACCCTAAGCTTCAAACCTCCATTCGTGATGTGATTCTCTCGCCACAACGGAGCTTTATATTCATAAAGTCGGTAAAAAAATCCTCTTAACGTCGTTTGCTTCAATGTCTCTCCCAGAGCATGTCAAATTTCACCTAGAATTAGCAGAGTAAGCTTTTGTGATTATCCTGCGTGTATTACAAAGACTCATGAGATTTTGTTCAGAATTCTTGCTTCTGCGGCTGCCTTGCGCATTCGCATAGGAGAATGTGAAGCCGTTCAACAAACCCACAAAACTTTGGCAGAGTATCCGATTCCAGATGGACTAAACGTTGACTATGCAGACAAGCAGCAGCATTTTGAGGTATGCAGATTCATTTCAACGTCAATCCTGTGCTCAGTTTTGTTTAATCTATTATATAAAGAGGGAGTTGCAGTCCACTCTGGACCATCTTGTTTGTAAATATCAAGAAACCTCCCTCTCCACTCTTGAGTGTTTTTACCCCCCGGGCGATGCAGAAGATGTTGCAAACTACGGACAAGAATTAATCGACTGGATTTCGGATATGCGCAAACACTTGATACAATTGAAAGTAGAAACTGCGAAGATACTTCGGGATAAAGAAAACACTTCCGAAATATCATCGCCACTCCCTGATTTTTTATCCTATGAGCAACGACTGAAGAACATCTATCACTCCGTAGTCAAATTTGAACAATTGTTGAAAATAAAATCCAAACCAGCCCTATTACCTTTGTCCAACCCCCCAGAAGCTTGGGTACCACCACCATCGCTCTCGCAAATTTTACCTGAGACTAGAAGAAATTCTAATCCTATACCCCACGGCGTTGCTCTGACCGAACGTCTGGATAGGGTGAGTCTTAAATATCGAAAGCCTCTCTTTTACCCGCTTTCCTGAATTCCTCCATCCCATCACCTCAGATCCGTAACACCCTCACCACATTCCAAACCTCCCGTCCGGAATTCTCACTTAGTCTCTTCCAAATCCACCAAAAATATCACCTGCCTCCATTATCATCTCAAATTTCCAATGCCATTTCTCATGCTGTCAGCGGTATAACATCCGAATCCCTGCCACCTCTATTATCCACAGCAAAAGCTAGATGTCAAGATGTTCTAACCCACAATGAACAAGCATTCCATGTTCTTTTGGGGCAGAAACTTCATGCCAGTTTTGGGCTTATTCAGGTTGTCCTCGGTGCTACGAATACTGCATTGACGTCTATGTGTGAAGATGGTGAAATAATATGATATATTCTTTTCTTTTGGCATCTGTGCAACGATACCGATACCCGTGTTGGTCGTTGGATATTTTTTTGGCGCGGCTTTTTTATTTGTCAGTGTGCTGGGCTGGAGATCTCGTCAGGTGGTCCTTTCCCGCCCCCTTTTCTTTGTTGCACCTCAATGGGTTGATTTGTCTACGCTGATTATTCATTCATACTGAGAGCTCCGTTTTATACATACACATTCCATAGGAACGTTGACATTCAAAAAGTCACAAATACATGATTGTTAAAATGTTCCAAATTACCACTTCGCCCAAGTTGAATCGCTTCAGTATTCACTTCATAAACTCTATGCATACGTTTCACGAAGAACGTGCACTGGATTTGGACTGGACAAAATGGACATTGATTTTTTACGTTACTTATTACACAGCGGTTGGAATTGCAAGGGGGTTATGGATGGGTTGGCGTTTTGTTGACGATGGGAGGAAAACAAATGAGAGAGAAAAAGGAATGCAAAAGGGGGGAAGAAAAAAAGACAAACAAGAAAAATAGAATCGGCACAATAACAAAGCGATATGGAGTGTGATGGAATGATGTATGCAAATATTATAAAAAACCTTTTTGACTCGAACAGATTGAGGATGGTGATACTATGTAAAAAGAAAAGAAAGGGAATGGAGGAAAAATTGAATATGAATGAATAATTGCCATGACAGTCCAATATAGATATTGAATGCAGAACGGAGGAAAAAGTGTTCAAAGTATGATGTAGAAGATGCGATGTGGATGTACGAGAAAGGAAGAACAAAGAATTGAAAGAACGAGTGAACGAGGGATATGATGATGGTCGCCCTTGCATTAAAGAAAGTAAGAAAGAAGGTAGGGTGCCACAAGAGAATTTGGTGGTAGAGTAGTAGTGTCTTAGAAGAAAGTAATGGGGCTCGGAACAAGTAAAATGAGTGTGGAGACGCAGGGAGAACAACAGGCAACTAGCAAAAAAAAAATTAGGAAATATGATCAAGTTCGTAGTGGTATATATGGTGAATGTAACGTAGTGATGTATAGGCGTGTGGGTTGGTTGATTGTCGTTAAAAA
>MU130236.1:0-19004 GCA_015039465.1 Phlegmacium glaucopus | reverse complement strand
GAATGCCCGAGTGCCCAGCCCAGAATGTGTTTTCTGGCTGGTCCTGGGGTATCCCGAGCGCCCAGCCAGAAACCGCTTTCTGGCTAATTTTTGAGTAGATAATTGGTTCGGGTACCCGATTAGTGCTCACCTGCCCCCATTACCCCCCATATGTGTAGGGGCATCAGCTTATCGGTCAATGACGGACATATTCCCAGCATCAGCTTAGTCCGCTGCTGGGTCTATGACGGTACATTTTGACAGTTCGCGCTTCCATCTGAGACGGACAAAGTGGGCTAACATATGTGGAACTATGGCCCGTTTTTGTGGCATACGATGCTGAAATTCGAAGGAGAGCAACTCAACTTGACATCGACCCCTCCCAGTTTTCAATCGGTATTTGGAACGATTTAGAAGCACGTTATACTGCCAGAAAAGTTTTCTCGTGGGTTCAATCGGATATGAGATACAACCCGAATCATGCCGGCCCTTCGCAACACAACCACTCTCACTATCAACCGCGTCACTACCCCACAAGCGCTTATAACAAGGACAATTCCTATTCAACTTCTCGAAACAACAATCACACCTATGCCTTTCGAAGCCAAGGCCAACGATTCAACAACTCAGACAACCGAAGAGACCGCGATGGAAAATGTATCTTCTGTGGAGATACATCAAAATCACACACCTCAAGGAACTGCAATGCCTTCAGGCTCGTCAACGGATCACCATGCCACTTACTCAAACAAGGACCGTCAGGCTCGAGGCAAGACAAATCCGGCAGATTGTACTGTTTCTCCTGGAACGGCTACTCTGGATGCGATCAAGGACCCAGTTGCCGTCGAGGCGAACACTGGTGCACCCTATGTGGAGCGAGGTCCCATAACGCCCAGCAATGCAACTCTGCCACTTGAATTTTTACCAATTATAACTCCATTCCAACCCCTCGAATGGAAAAAAATGCTATCTAATACCGATTCATATGATAAATTCTGCAATATTCCTACTAATTTACAATTCGGCTTCGATATGGGAGTCGGAAATCCACCTAGTCAAACATATACACCTCCTAATCACAAATCAGCAATTTTACACCATACTCACGTTACTGCACATATTCAAAGAGAATTATCTCTCCATCGATATTCCGGTCCTTTCTCACAATCAAGATTAGAATCAATAATCGGCCCTTTCAGGACCTCGCCACTGGGAGTCGTACCAAAGCCTGGCAGCACCGAAGAGTTCAGAGTAGTACAAGATTTCTCATTCCCACGAGACGATCCTACTCGTTCCTCTGTTAACTCCGAAATTGATATCGAAGAGTTTAGATGCGACTGGGGCACCTTCAATGATGTCAAGAAAATTGTCAGCGAAGCGCCTATTAACACTGAAGCAGCGACACTTGACGTAGATTCGGCTTTCCGTTGTTGTCCCATCATGCCTCACCAACAACCAAACTTTATCATCCACTGGAACGGCCTGTTTTATATTGATCATAACGTTCCTTTTGGTGCATCGAGTTCTGGAGGGGTGTTTGGCAACATCGCTGATGCAATGACGGCGATACTCTCATCTGAAAAGTTAGGACCATCTAAGAATTGGGTCGACGATTTCGTATTTTTCAGATACCCAACCAACTTAATTGGCGAAAAACCTTCCTTCTCCTATTCTTTAGACGACATTTATTCAGTTGCCAAGCGATTAGGGTGGCCCTGGAAAGATTCCAAAACGAAGCCCTTCGCCAACAAGTTCAAATATTTAGGCTTCATATGGAACTTATCATCAAAATCCGTTGAAATCCCTCAGGACAAGAAGACTTGTTATCTACTCAAGCTCGAGCCATGGGTTCCCAATACAAAATTTTCCAAGAAAGAAGCTGAATCAGTACTCGGAACACTTGTCCATTGCTCCCTTGCGATCCCAGACGGACGTTCACGTCTACCATCCTTATCGCGATTTACATCATCATTTGTTCATGCGTCATCACCATTTATTCGTAAAACACCAAATCCAAGCGTAATCACGGACATCTCTTGGTGGAAGAACCAATTATCCTTACCTTTCTGTGGTTCAAAAATATCCAAACCACCAGCTCCTTCGCCTCTTGAATTTTGGGTAGACGCATCATCATGATTCATCATGGGGTATTGGAGTTATTGTTGACGACAAATGGGACTCCTGGAAATTGAAGCCAGGTTGGGATAAGGATGGCTGTAACATCGGGTGGGCCGAGTTTGTCGCGATCGAAATTGGACTACTATTCGCGATTAATCAAGGCTTTTCAGACATTCATATTATTGTTAAATCGGATAATCAAGGCGTCATTCAAGCCATTAAAGGTGGAAAATCACGCAGCCCAGAACAGAACATCATACTACAGAGAATCACGACACTCCTTAATACACATAGAATCTGTTTTTCTTCTTTATACGTACCTTCTTCTGAGAACCTTGCTGACAGGCCGTCTTGCGGCCTCCCTGTCCTTAATCTACTACGCTCCTCATTAAAATTCTCTTTACCTTTATCCTTAGAACCTTTCTTAATCTCTTCGCCTACAATGTATAAATAAATTTTCATTCATTTTTCTGACACATCACCCCCCTGTCACGCCATTTATATATATCTTCGTTAGTTACCAACACTTGCTATGCGCTCTTTAACCCACTCGTCGGCTGGCGCCACTGCTGCAGTTTCACTAAATGCTCCATCATACACACAACCTGTCTGGCCATTACCCGAGACAGTCCACCCGTCAGCGAAATTAGCTTCATTTTCTAGACCTAAAAATCTTCCTACACCCTATAAACCTACACTTACTCGTCCAACAGAATACCCTTACTTTGAAACCTCTGAAGGAACCCACATCTTCTCTGCTCAAGCCCGAAAGCTAATCAACACCACACTCCGGAACGGATGGGCCAAATCAACAATCAGTCGCTACTCCAAATCAGTACAAAGTTTTATAAAATTTTGTGACTCTGAACGTATACCACTTTCACTTCGTTTCCCAGCTGATGAGTTTGTATTGTGTGCCTTTGCAGCCTCTGGAGCTGGAAAACATGCAGGAAGCACTTCACGTAGCCGTATCTCAGCGCTGAAGGCTTGGCACGTCGTTCACAACCTTGAATGGAAAGGTAGCAATCGCTTACGATATATATTAAACGGTGTGCAAAACCTTGCCCCGAAAGGCTCCAAACGACCCCTGCGACCCCCGATCAGCGCAGAAATGGTCTCCCAGCTCATCAATAACTTGAGCATCACAGATCCGTTAGACGCAGTAGTCGCAGCCTGCGCAGCCACTGCCTTTTGGGGCCAATGCCGACTGGGTGAGCTAGTCCCAACCTCCTCACTCAATTTTACTGCTACGCTCTTCCCTTCTCGCTCCGGGCTCAGAAAGTCCCCTCGAAACCCACAAGCTTTCCTTCTTCACCTGCCATCTACAAAGACACACCGTCAAGGTCAAGACATCGTACTCGTGGAACAACGCCTGCCCATTAACCCCATCTATTTGCTCAAGAATCACCTCCATGTCAACGGAATTGCGAGTACACAACCTCTTTTTTCTTATCAATCATCAGACGGTCATCAAATGCTCACAAAAAGGACCTTTCTCCAACGTTGCAATACTATTTGGCATCGGTTTGGTTACCCACACACCACTGGCCACTCGTTCCGAATTGGCGGCACAACAGAACTCCTTATTGCAGGAACTCCCCCCGAGGTTGTTAAAGCGATGGGCCGATGGGCCTCAGAGTCATTCCACAGATACTGGCGATCACTGGACGACATCGCACCTCGACACGTACGCAACCTACCTACGAAACTTCACAAGCGGACGCATTGAAAATAGACCACCGTCTTGGGGGCTAGCCGATGGCGTTGCCGTCGTCTGGGTGGTCTTGGGGGGTTAGCCACCAGCAACCCCATCGGTCCTTCGCCCTGGAGTCTCGACGACCCTCTCGTCGTCGGCTCTTCACCCCCACCCCAACTGCTCCTACTTATTCTACCTATACATTTATTATCACTCCTCACCATTGCGAGTTAGTATACAAGAGGCATATATGAGTCCACTGTAACATCACCGTTCAGCCAACTTTTTATTTATCTATTTTTTCAATCTTGCGTGGCCAACTCAAAATCTCCTCAACCATGAAATCCCGCAGCCACGAACCTGTTAGTGACCGCTAAACAGCTAGCACTGAACGTTGAACATGAGCCCAGTCTTTGAACATGACATATAGTAGAACATGTATCGTAATTATATTTGAGATATTTTCCTCACAACCTGAGGGCAAATCCCAAAGTTACAGCATACGCACATTCCAAATGCTATCCCCCACGACGGAAAGTGCATCACCAGTTCTAGTGTTCTGAGTCGGTGATCCAACAGCCGTGATCATGCTCGACGTGGGCAATTTTCCAGAAGATTCATTCAAACCTCATGGCTGGTTTCATAGTATGTATGGATCTCTCATGAATCCAGGTCGAGTCTTAACGAAAGCGAGGTAAGTCAGCGATATTGGGGTAGAGTTCTTGTTCGTATTTCTCTTCGTGTTTCGTTGAGGCAGGGATGGTCATGGCAAAATCCAGCACAGATTTGATGGTAGCGCCCGTGTGTGTAGTTTTATTCCAGGGATTTGAAATACGGTGAGCATATTTTGAAATGTGTCCATTGGTCTATTGAGTTATCACGCATCCTCAGGCTTGAATAAAATGTTGTGAAGATTGCCGACCACTGAAACGAGACTCACAATCATAGCAGAATATTATACGATCGGTAATGATATGAGCGCGTACGGGCTGCCTCGAGAGGCTGAATATTTGATCTTTGTCAGTGTGTTTTCGATAACAGGGTGGACAGTGGCACCTGTTCGCCGTTTGCCTCAAGCCGCAGCTACCCTACCGGGAGAGATATCAGTTTGAAGAGGCTGGATTGGTGAAACAGATGTATGGCCCCTGTGTATCCATAGAAGGTTACTTGGGAGCCAAAAAATTGATGTGAATATACATACGAGTGCCGTTCGCTATCTGGTCCACTTGGTCCCTCGTCATGACTAGTCGCCACAGCTTTCTAGTTACCTTTCTTTCTGAAGGATGAGAAAGACATTGGGATATGGGGAGTGTATCCTGCATCCATGTGTTCGGTGAAGGCAGCATGCATCCAGACATCTCGCAGTTTCGCATCGATCTCATCTTTTGTCAAGGTGTCTCATCCAATTACTGTTGAAACCCAGTTCCATGTGACTGTCGGGATGTGGTCTGGTATGTCTTTGAGCGTTTTGAGGCCCAGCGCTCTGAGTGTTGGTCGCGTCAACGCGTCTGTGACAATGTGGGTAGTAACCCCCGGGTCATATTCTGGCATTAGATTCCCTCCATATTTCACAACCTGAAATTGAAACATGTCATGAGACGCAAAAAATAAATAAATGACGAGACACCTATAAGGTCCATCCTCCCGCGAGTCATCTCTGAGGCATGTTTCATGTCGCTGCCAATGTAAAAGATATGCTTGCCCTCTAAAAACTTAACCGGCGCCTTCCCTCTATTGGGCTTCCAAATGGAACTGTCTGCTGCGTCGGACGCCGCAGTAGCCAATTTCTCATTAAGACTTCGTGCATATTCTATTGGCGTCATCGGCTGCGATTTCTCCTTTCTCCCTCCTACCTTCCTTTTCTCGGCAGGTTGTTTCGCCGGCTTCCTTTCCTGCTTGCTAGTGACAGTGATGGCACTTTTCATCGCTGGCATGGGTGAACTCGCACGGATTTGGGTCAAATATTGAGAATTGAAATAATCATCTGTGACCCTTGCGCCAGGGAGATCGTTGACCAATATTTTCAAGGCAGCAAGTTGACTGTAATAGAAAGTGCCATGGTCACTGCTTTACCTGGTATGAAAAAAAAGTCTGGAAACGCGAAAAAGAGGGAGAGAATTTTACTTGGCAGCAGCAGCTAGAAGTCCATGATAGTAATGTCAGCAGTCTCCATGCATGTAACATGTATAACAGTTTAATTTCATGTCTCTAAGACCACGTACCCGCGAAGATGAAAAAATAAATAGGACGAAGCTGATGGAACCATGCAAGAATGCCGTGGTGAATGTCGAATTCAGAGGAATTCGGCGTTTGCCGGCGTTACACCAACCAAAAATTTGGCCCATCCAGATCAATAATAGGACTCGTAACTTCACTTCTCTTGCGATTTTGAAGCTATCGAAAATGCCTCTTGAGGAATGGGATTATATAAATGAATCGATTCCGAAAAGTTAGCTATTTTTTCCCTGCTAAATTTGATTGCCAAATTGACTCCTACAAAAATTTCTCGTCTATGCCCCCATGGTATGGGGACATCGAATGTTCCTCTTGGAAAAAGTCTCATCTCGCGAAGGGCTGATGGACTAAGCGAGTATATCCATAGCTGAGCGAGAATGATAAATGATGAACCATGTGCTTATCAGAAGAAATCATCGACAAGTATTCTGCTGCTGTCGTGGTTGAGATGCACAAATTTACCGGATGCTGGGCATAAAGAAAACATGTGTCCAGTCGCGGGTAATAACATTTTGGCTGCAGGGCCGCCGTGCGAGGTGACGTTGGAAAAACGAGACGATGTTAATCCAGTATATACGCCACACTGTTGTCTCGGACTACCGCTATTCCAGCAGGCGACAAGGGTATCCCCGCAAATGTTGTATGGTTGTAAGAATACGTTGTTGTCGCCAATATAATGATGATCGTCTGCGGAGATATTTATGGCATGCAGAGAGGTATCATAGAGGTCGGGTTTGACGATGATTTTGAACCCATGAACTTTGGAATCTGGATATAAAATGTCGAAATAAAGTGGTTGCGAAGAGCCAAGGTACCAGTCAAGGGGCGTTTTCCATCCGGCGATTTCAGTGTAGTGTAAAATTCCATTCGGAAATGGAATTATGAAGAGTGACGATATATGAGTGGGATGGTCATCGAAAAAATCCGGTGGTTGAGATTGAGGCGATAGAGGTGGCATGGCCCAAACTAGTATTCCTTCTTCACATAGAACAAAGATTGCTGTTTTCGTCGCAATTACCTACCCAACGAATGAGTCAGAAGCTAACTTCAACATGTTAAAGATTGGAATATACCTCGGAATTGAAACCCAATCCGTGGGCGTCGACATCGGCGGAAAAACTTATTGAATGGTTCCCTCGAAAGTCCCAGACTCTAAAAACGATCTTATCCTTGTAAAAGTAGTATCAGATCGCTCTGTCAGGTAATAAGTAAGACGGAGGGTTCTCAGAAGAGTTGAAATCAAGATGGGCGATTTGAGTCAGCTCAGGCGTTTCACTTTGGGGGTAAATCTCATAAACAGAGCAATCTTTGTGTCTAACAAAACCAATTGTTCGACAAATATATTAATCGTAATAAATTCGAGCTTACGGATCACACAATAATATTATGAGGCCTAGACCATCTGGGGTGGCCTGAACCATGCCGGTATAAGGTCCGCCTTCCCGTTCAACTGAAGCAATTAACTTGCAATCGACACTTGAAGTATAGCCCAAATCCCAAACGAAAATACCCATAGACGAATCGCTGATTAGGTATCGCTTACCCGGCACGATGAAAATTTCAGGACTGCCGCCCACGGCCACAAGTGGATCACTAATAATTCTAGTTGTTCTTGAGCACAGTTTTGCACCAGGGCCGTTAGGATGTTGTTTTTGGAACGTGGCACAGAGCTCAATCCACCTACACGGTCCCATTGCAGCGTGTTCGAGTTCCAAAACAGTCATGTCGGGTATGGGGAAACTTGGGAGAAAAAGAGTGTTGTCAAGGCATACTCGACGAAGAGCATCCACCCAAACTATACGTTGCCGTGTTGGAAGTTGAAAGGCTTTACAAGTCTTCGTGAATCACTGACTTTGAGCAACAAAAGATCTAATGGTTGATTGATAACATACCTGACGCAATGACAAGATATCGGATGGATGAAGAAATGTGCAGATTGTGATCTGTAAATCCAATCCAATGTTCACAAGCCTCAGCGGGACCGCCTCAGACTCAGAGTGTGCCATCGCGGCTGAAATTACTCGAGTCGAAAATGAGATGATTGTCGATGCTCAGGTACTCAGAGTCAATCGACTTAGTATGTATATGAGAGGCAAAGGGAACGAGTGATTAATTAAATGTCAGGATTATGTGGAAAACTACAACTTTTTGTGTATAAATTACATACTAATTTCATTCAGCGAGTGTACCTTCTTAACATGAGTGTATTCTCTCATTAGCGATGAAATAACAAGACCAATAGGGGTACGAGCCCGAATGCTTCCCTCCACCAGCCCGTTTATTTAAATCGAAAGACAATACGACTGCACGACATGGTTCCTCACAGCAAAGTATAGCGAACAAGACCATGCATACGTGTATCCCAAATGGAACTTCACTTCGATCGAAATTTTGATCGCTTGAATAAGAGTATGTGGCTGGCAGGTCCTTTCTGCTCGTCGTTCACTATCTAATACTCTTTTATTACGATCTCCTCCTTGCCTAAATTTGCAGTGCAATCCGAGGGCGTTAGTGTCATGGACGAAAGGAATCCAGACGACCACATGGGCGATTCCCCTGGTGCCACTAGCGATACCATGTTAAATGGAGAGCCAAAACTAGAAAAGAGGAGGCACGATTATGATCATGTTAAAGAGGAAGCAGCACCTCCCCGCGGTACTCTCTCTTATTCTCGTATCATCGTGGAAATTCTGATTTAAACCCTAGACGTCAAACTTGACATGTCGGAAGTGAGGCCCTTTCCATATACCTGTGTTGCTCTGATTGGTTTGTAGATTGGTTTGAGAGCAGGAGACCTTTACGATAAAGATAAAGTCGACTTGGAGACAATTGATGTTGAGGACGTATTTCACTTACTTCAGTGCAACGACGAAGGGCTCACCGATGAGGAGGCACATCGCCGCGTTGAATTGTTTGGACCGAATGAACTAGAGGAGAAGCATGTCAATCCATTTCTGCAGGTGGGTCGTTTCCTCTCTATCTGGATGTTTCTTCGAGTTTTGACTGTATCCTAGTTTCTTAGTTTTATGTGGAACCCTCTGTCCTGGGTAATGGAAATCGCTGCCATCGTGGCCATCGCGCTTTCAAATGGACAGGGTAGCCCTCCCGACTGGGAGGATTTTTGTGGTATCATCTTCCTTCTGTTCGTCAATTCAAGTATTGGATTTTACGAAGAACATAACGCTGGTAATGCCGTCAAAGCGCTGATGGATTCTCTCGCTCCCAAGGCTAAAGTCAAGCGCGATGGTAAATGGGTCGAGATTGAGGCGTCCAACTTAGTTCCAGGCGACATGATCTCTTTCAAAATAGGCGATATCATTCCCGCAGATTGTCGTCTTACAGAAGCCATCAATGTTTTAATTGACCAAGCTGCACTGACAGGTGAATCGCTTCCCCAGGACAAGAAAGTTGGCGATGAATGTTTTTCGTAAGTTTTACATAACTCATGGTTCCGTTTGTTGCATCTAAAATTTCATGAGACTAGCGGATCAACGTGTAAACAGGGTGAAGCCGAAGGGGTTGTCATCGCCACTGGTGCCAACACTTTTTTCGGTCGCGCTGCATCACTTGTAGGACAGGATGACGATACCACAGGTCATTTACAGAAAATTCTCGCACAAATTGGCGCTTTCTGTCTTGTCACTATTGGCATATTCGTCCTCGCAGAAATTTTCGTCTTGTACGCTGGATTTAGGTACCAATATCGACGTGGGCTTAACAACATCCTTGTGCTTTTGATTGGCGGAATTCCTATCGCGATGCCCACCGTCCTTTCCGTTACTCTTGCTGTTGGAGCTACTCAGCTAGCTAAGTACAAGGCCATCGTCACTCGAATCACCGCGATTGAGGAGTTGGCTGGTGTTACTATCCTTTGCTCTGACAAAACAGGAACGCTCACCACCAATAAACTTACAGTGGATCGTAATACTGTTAAGACATATGGTTCATTCAATCCAGAGGAAGTCATCCTCTTAGCAGCTTACGCCTCTCGCACAGAGAATCAGGACGCTATCGATGCCTCTGTTGTTCAGGCCTTAGAGGACCCCGCTAAAGCTCGCGCTGGCATCAAACTATTAGATTTCAAGCCTTTCAACCCGGTTGAAAAGCGTACCGAAATTACTTACAGAGAACAGTCCACCGGGAACTTGAAACGCTGTACGAAAGGCATGGCCGGTATTATCATCGATCTCTGCACACGAAACAAGACAGAAGAGATCCAAGATCAACTTGAAGCTGATGTCGAAGAATACGCTACTCGTGGACTTCGAGCTCTTGCAGTTGCATATGAAGAACTTTCTGGAGATGAACTTTCTGTTGAAGGCAATGGTTTCGAACTTGTCGGACTATTGGCTATTTTCGATCCTCCTCGCTCTGACACCAAGCAAACAATCGAAGAAGCTCTTGCTCTTGGTGTTCGCGTCAAGATGGTTACCGGTGATCAACTTGCTATCGCGAAGGAGACTGGACGCCGTCTTGGACTGGGGGATCACATGTATCCAGCCAAAGTCTTGAAAGACGGTCCTCTTCCTGGTTCAAAACATGCTAGCCTTGATGAGATGATCATGGATGCCGATGGATTCGCAGGCGTATTTCCTGAACACAAATACGAGATTGTGAAACGTCTCCAGGGTATGGGACATCTGTGTGCTATGACGGGCGATGGGGCTAACGATGCACCTGCTTTATCTCGTGCCAACGTTGGAATTGCTGTTGAAGGCGCTACTGATGCAGCTCGTGGTGCCGCAGATATCGTCTTGACTGAGCCCGGCCTTTCCACCATCGTCCATGCAATCCGCCAATCTCGTATTATCTTCCATCGTATGAGGAATTACGCCATCTACGCCTGTTCCGTCACTATCCGTATCGTTGTTTGTTTCGCGATATTGGCGTTCACGTATAAATTCGATTTCCCTCCCTTCATGGTACTGGTTATTGCCTTGTTAAATGACGGAACGATCATGACGCTTTCCGTGGATCGTGTCCTGCCTTCAATGACGCCAGATGCTTGGGATTTGGCGGAGATTTTCGCGTACGCCATTGCTTATGGTCTCTATCTTACTGCTTCAACGTGCGTCGTCACGATAATTTCCGTTTCATATTAATAACGTGGAAATTTTTTGATCTTTTTTTAGTGTGGCATTAATTGTCGTAATTGTCGAGACGACATTCTTCCAGCGTAAATTTGGCGTTCATCTCAACCGAGAGGGTCCTGTTGATAAGAATGATCCTCAGCTGCACATGATTGCCTACCTTCAAGTTGCGATTATTTCGCAGGCACTTATCTTCGTCACCCGGTCTCATGGCTTCTTCTTTATGGAACGTCCGTCATTTGCTCTTCTGGGTGCCTTTTGCATCGCCCAGCTGGTATCGTCAATCATCGCGGCCTATGGTGACTGGGGTTTCACGAATGTTCATTCTATTTCGGGAGGTTGGATAGGTATCATCTGGGTTTGGGTGAGCCTTTTGATCCTCTTTCACCGAAGTCACATATATTGAGATCCTCTTACCCCCTAGAACATTGTTTGGTTTTTTCCATTGGACTGGATCAAGTTCGCCATGAAGGCAACTATAATTAAGCGACTGGAGAGACGACGTTTGGGATTGACACAGCAAGCGGTTGCTTCGGGTATTCCACTTACACGTACCCCGTCCCGTGCGGCTTCTATTCATGAATCTCTATACTCAAATCGGACATCTTTCATCCGGAGAGCTGCGCGGAAGGTTGGGTTCAAAGACAAAGTGCACATCAAGCCGGAGGAGATGGAGCGATTTAGCACTATGCAGGCAAAGCGGGTTGGTCAGACTTTGGCAAGAAACCCTAGTCGAACACCAGTTAATGGACCGTCAACTGCCTAGGTATATATATTTCGGGGGGGGGGGGGGGGGGGGGGGGGAGAGAACTACATTATTCCCAGTCGTCATCCAAGGTCCATGGTTTTGTTAGTAAGTACATTATAATTAAATAAATAATAGATCTCCATAGCTGTCATACATCAACTGCAAGAATCCATTGACGTGTTATTACCGTGCGGCCTCACTGTTGTGGCGTCACTTAAGATGGAAGATTCTTATGAAAAGGATCGCAATAAATATCGCCAGGTGGTACTTATTACTACGATTTCGGGATTGTTTGTGCTGAAAGTTAATTGTAAGCGTTGGTGACAAAGTGAAAGGATCCGGATTTACGTATGGGGACTAGTTCATTTCAAACCGAGTAAACTTCTTGCCAGTCTCAACATCACTGATAAGGATATCCTTCCACTTCGGTTGAAGCTTCAAGGGACTCAGATCCCGCAACGATCCAAAGGGCACGACTTGCATCGCAAGGGGATCACATTCCAAGCCAATCGCAGCTACAGTTCCTCTCTTTGCCCTTTCGCTTTCCTCTCTCATCTCCACAATATGATCGATGCTCACTGGCCAGACACCTCCAAGTGCCCGTGCTGATACAAAATCGATAACCTTGGCGTCACTGACACGGAAAAATTTCGCAGGCACGCCGTCATGGTCGTGTCGATATCTGACCGTTACGCGAAGCATGTATAAATGCGATCGTCTGAGGTCTCTTGGAAGAGCCAATGCGTGGATCGTCGCTGCCATGAGCAGACTATTTTGAACTTTGACCCATTTCTCAAGCTTCTCATCGAGTTCCTTGAGCGTGAGACCCTCAGGAACGCCCAACATTTTCGTATATCCCAAGGCGTCAGCTTCTACGAGTGCGGCTGCATGTTCCACGTTCTTGTTACACCAATCTTTATGACTCTGCAATGGTTACGGCAAGTCACGACAGTGATGCATTAAGTATTTCTCACCTTCCAGTTTGTGACCTGACATTGTCTCGAGCAGTATCTAAAAATATTGAACGAACTTCTGAGAGAGAGAGACAAGCTAGCATCCTTGAGTTTGCATACCTCACGGTTTTACACCTCGCACAAGTCTTGAGTGTGGCTTCCGAAGCACGAATGTAGCATTGAGGATTGCCGCATTTCTGCCCAAGTGTCTTTCCGCCTGGAGGTCGGATTATGACGTCCTTGTCTTCATCCTTGGCGAACACTTGTGCCTTCTTCGCCTTCTCTGGTCTAGTGGATGAAAAGTCGTCGTTGTCCATACTCAGGCTCCCAGGATAAAGGTCAAGACTCGATGAAAAGCAGTGACAGGACACAAAAATGAGGAGTCACACCCATTGTAAACATAAACAAAGGATATTCATAGGTTAACTACAGGGACCTCAACGTTCGGCGTTCTCGGGAATCACGTGAGGCATTTGCAAGTCAATCTAATTTAAATTTACGCGTCAACATGCCTCAAATCTGCTTCAATCTTTCCGAGCGCTCAGCACGCCCTATGCCCTTGCGGCACAAAACTTGGCGTTCAAATTTAGCTCATCGGACTCTGCCGCCAAAGTCTTGCTCCCATAGATCGAAGGAATCAGTAAACTACTCGATCATCATCATTCTCGATGGTATCGATCTATTGCTATTATGAACTGCGATGGGGAAAAACGAGTTTTGTATCAATGTATATGTAGTTGTACTGGAGATACGGCGAGATCCATCGTTGTGTCCATCAGCGGCTGCTATATTCAAAAAAAAAGCATGGCGGATCGGAGTCATAGAGTTGAACTGCCTTTGCTTACTTGTGGAGCGGGACAAGCACGGATCTTCTGCGGGTGCCGAATGGTGCCGGAAGATGCCGAATATATTTGGATCTCAGTAACATTCCCATTGGATTAAGCTTTTTCGCATCAATGCGAACGTACCTGAGTGCTGCAGATCAATTTTGGGCCTATCGATAATTAAATAGCTGTAACAACCTGAAAGTAAGTAAGATGGAAATCAGATAGATAAACAGCAGATGATGGAAGGGACATTACTCCAAAGACGGTAACGACGGTCTGCGAGTTAATGCTGACAGACACAATTCTACCAGACAGTCCTTCTCCTCCCGGGCCTGGCCCCAAGATTATGTCGCGCTTGATAATGACTGCTTTTGGGTGAGAAGAACTTTTAATTCAACCGGCGAGCCATGAGGAAGGAGGAAAGAACAATACGAAGTGCCTGTCAGAGGCTCAGAGACTCAGAGTTATTGATTTACCATTTATAGTTGAGCGCTCGCGAACTTGATTTTTTGATCTAGACCCATCCTGCGAGTGACCAGGCATGCCAAGCTATCTTATTTGGGCGCCGGAGGTATCTGAGTTCACGCTGCGTTAATGCAAACATCTGATTTCTGTTCCTTGTGCATATCATTACCTTTGAAATGAGAAATAGTTGATAAATCAATACCAGGTACCTAATTTAAACCTGATTTCCGCTGTCTATCGCCGACACCATATGCATTCATCATTCGACCATAAATTGAACAGACTCTCTTGTTACACGGACGCTAGATACGCGGTAGGCGTGAGAGTTATTACTAAGTTGTTGGAACAAAGAAGTTCCGCGCGCTGATGGAGTATCTTCATTCTTGCAAAAGATATTAGCAGGAGATGTACTATGAAGCGAAGGCATTTCCCGATCATCGAAGACGTGAAAACAGTCAAAGACTCAAACCCACTCGAACCGCAAAGATTCATAGAAGCCTCCAGTGTCAGCTGATGACGAACGTTTATGGAGGGATTATCGAATATTCTCTCTGGGATGGACTCGATGACTTTGTGGCCCTCATATTTGAGCGACATGGAGGTAGGGCTTTGCGAGTAAAGTCCCGGTAAATTGGCCAGGGAAACCAAACGGAAAGAAGGCAAATATGTGAGACTGCTTGCACGCGGCAACCGAGGAATTCGATAACAATAACTATGTACTCTGGGAGAAGCCTGATATTCCTACAAATAGAGGACACCGTGACCCTCTTACATAAATCCCTTCGTCAAGTCGAAAATTTAGCACGGCCGATGAAATAGATGAAAATTGAAATGTATAGAAAATTGCACAAGTCATCTCGATTGGTAACTCACCTTGTCAGTTTTGAGCTGCTTAACTTACTTGAATTGGTCTATTCCTGCTATCTTAGCGTCAGGATTAGCAGTGGTTAACCCGGTTATCCTGAAAATATCCCAAGAAAAATAGTTTGCACGATGTTATGCGAACTTGGCTTACGGACAGCAAGTTATTTCATTCGACCCATCAACCTTATGGAAAAGTAATCATCCCTAATAGCTTATCCTACCATCCGAAGACTGCCTACGAGGTATTTGTCGATTGAATATGGTTTCTGCCATGGTATGATTGTTGATATTATCGACTCGGACTACTGGCGATGGATTGGACAATGCCGGTCATTTGTTGTCTTCGTCGGGAATTGAATCTGCAGCTATTTCGTCTTTGAAAAACGCGGGAGAAGTTGTTCTAAAGGAGAATTGGTTAGCTTTGATAAAAATTCGTGACAGTCGCAAGTGCGCAGATTGGAATAAGTGACAGGTTCCATGATGTGAGATACGCCCGTTCGCTGAAAAGTATATATAAAACATAAGATACTAGGGTTCTCGCTGAAAAACTCACTACATCTATGGCCCCGCAACTCGGAATTACACACTTCCGTCTCCCAGATATCGTACCTGGAGAAGAGTGGCCATTCTCATGCCCAATACATTCTCTGGCCGCGAAAGCGAATACGGAAAGTTTACAATGGCTCAAGAGCTTTGGCCAGCATAGCGGAAAGGCTCTGCTCAAATTTTCGCAGTACAGGATCGATGTCGTGGTAGCATGGTCGTATCGGCATGCCGGTCCTGATCACTACCAGCTGTGCTCAGATTTAATGCATTTGTTATGGCTGATCGACGACATCACGGATAAGCAGACGACAGAGGCAGCTCTGAGGGAAGCAGATCATATGGAGATAGCCTTGGCGTAGGTCCAATGTTTCCATCCTTCACATATCGCCTCAGGTCCTGTGCAGAGACCCGTTTGGACCACCACCACAAAATGAAGCAGTTCTAGGAAAAGCAGTGCGAAGGTTAGTAAAACGTTGATGTCAAATTTCACTATGCCAACTAACTACCAACAGCTTCTGGGCCACGGTCCTCATGAAACTTAACCCTCCTCCGGCGACGAAGGCCCGATTTATCAAAGATTTCATGTCATACATAAATTCAATGCCAGAAGAAGCTGAGGATCGACAGACTGGGCGCCTTCGGAACATTGAGGAGCATTTCCATCTCCGTCGCCGAACCGGAGGTCTTTTGCCTGCGTTTGATTTTATATACATGCCTTTCGAGCTTCCAGACGCGATCGCAGACCACCCACACATCAAAAGAATGACGCTTGCAGCAGGAGATCTACTTATCACCGCGAATGTGAGTCGGCGGGAGCAAATACCCTTTTATTTACTGACCAAATTTCATTCCTCAGGACATATATTCCTGGAACGTCGAACAAGCTGGAGGTAAAATGGCTGTCGCGCACAATGTCGTCGATGTTGTTAAGCGGGAGAAAGGACTCGACGTGCAAGGAGCTTTCGATTTTGTAGAAGGGATGTACTTGGACATCCAAAAGGGTCTTTTGGACGATTTGAAGAATCTGCCAACCTTTGAAGGCCCTGAAAATGAAGTCTTGAAGTTCTACGTCGAGGGACTGGTGGAATGGGTTCAAGGGAATGTCGAGTTCTCGTTGGCGAGCGGTCGTTACTTCAGGGACTTGATGGGAGACGCCGACATACGGAAAACCAGGTTGGTAGCCATCTACCCTCGAAAACGCTCCGTGTTAGGACTTTGGGTCATGCTGAAGGCCTATTTCGTGTTATTTATGGCTTGGTTAATCTCTATGATCCAGCGCTATATTCTCCTACCTTACGTACAGCTCTAGTAGAACTCCGCCTGTCCATGTAGCATAATCGTATATGAAAGAACTTGCTTGATAGTTATTGCCTGTATTGTCGTAACAGGGAGCGTTAGGAAGAAGATTTCATAAACAGCGGACCCAACAGTTACGCAGATAAAGTCCAACAACCCCTGATCCAAAAGAACATCGTCCCAACGCCACATATTTTGGATGAGGAGAAGAGGGGTTACCATTAAATCTCGGCCCCAGCGGTCGGTCTTGAGCAGGTCGTGATCCACGCCTGCTTGACGGTATTTCAAACTATTTGTGTTATTGGCCGTTTGCAAATTTGCTCATCGAGGAGGCAGAACGCAACAACGCGATCACACGTGTTGGCCGAAAGGGCCTCAGGTTAGTCTTCTCGGCAGGTTCGTCGTTGTGAACCAAAAAGCTGCAAAGATTCCCTAGACCGCCCGTCAAAGAGGACAGTGGGTGGCCCCATGTCCGGTCCTATGAGGTCGGTTTGGACTACTTGATCTCCCATCTTGAATTACAGTTGTCGATAGACCCAAAGCCAGCTCTAGTGCCTTTGTTTACTTGTGGAGCGGGACAAACACGGGTGTTTTGCAGGTGCCGAAATCTGCCGAAAGCTGTCGACTATATTTAGATCTCAGTAACATTCCCATTGGCTCAATGCGAACGTTTGTACCTGAGTGCTGCAGATCAATTTTGGGTCTATCGATAATTAAACACCCTGAAAGTAAGATGGACATCAGATAGATAAAAGATAATGGAAGGGATATTACTCTTAAGGAGGGTAACGACGGTCTGCGAGTTAATGCTGACAGACACAATTCTACCAGACAGTTATTCAACCTGCGGGCTATGAGGAAAGAGGAAAGAGGAAAGAACAATACGAAGTTCCTGCCAGAGGCTCAGAGACTCAGAGTTATTGATTTATCATATTATAGTTGCTCGTGAACTTTGATCTAGATCTATCTTGCGAGTGACCATAGTTGTGAATGACCATACATGCCGAGATACTTGACTCAAATTTGACTTGGGCGCCAGAGGTATCTCAATTCACGCTGTGTTAGTGCAAACATCTGATTTCTGTCCTTGTGCATATCATTGCCTTTGAAATGAGAAATAGTAGATAATCAATACCAGGCACCTAATTTAAACCCGGTTTCCGTTGTGTATCACCGATGCTGCAAGTGCACCATATGCATTCATTATTTGACCATAAATTGAACAGGCTCTCTTGTTACACGGACGCCGGATACACGGTAGACGTGAGAGTTTTTATAGAGTTGTTGGAACAAAGAAGTTCCGCACGCTGATGGAGTATCTTGATTCTTGCAAAAGATATTATCAGGAGATGTACTATAAAGCAAAGGCTTTTCCCGATCAGCGAAGACATAAAAACTGTCAAAGGCTCAATCCGACTCGAACGGCAAAGATTCATAGGAGCCTCCAGTGTCAGCTAATGACGAACACTTATGGAGGGATTATCGAATATTCTCTCTGGGATGAACTCGATGACTTTGTGGCCCTCGTATTTGAGCGACATGGAGGTATGGCTTTGTTTTCATATATACCCCATGATTCGATTAGAGAGTCAAATCCCGGAAGATTGGCCAGGGGAACCAAACAGAAAGAAGGCAAGTGTCTGAAGCTGTGCTTGGATGCGGCAACATCGGAATTCGATAAGGATAAACTATGTACTCCGGGAGAACCCTGATATTCCTAAAAATAGAGGACACTGTTGAAATGACTACTCAGGGATGATAGAGAAAATAGGACTTTTGGAGATATAAAATCTCTACTCAATCTTATACTCAATCAAATCTGTGTAAAAGATGAATTCGGGTTTCCTGGAAAGTTTAACCGTTCCAAAATTAAGAAATTCACTTCAACTTATACAACACCAAAAACTAATGATTTGGATCAGTTTTAAAGTGTGATCAAACTTTTTGAGTGAGTTTTACAATTTATGGATTGCACCAACAATCTAGCAAGAAGTTCCTTAAATCTTCTAGATTGATTTTCAACAATATATTTTGCACAGACAAGTCCAAGACTCAATGTGACTTAAACAACCAAAATTGCACACACTAAGGGACTCCTGTACCCTTGCTGTGACTAACAAAACACCAACTTAAACACCTCAACAACACACACAAGTTCTCTGTGACACTGTGACAAAGTCACAAAAA
>MU130224.1:664605-690941 GCA_015039465.1 Phlegmacium glaucopus | reverse complement strand
GAGCTTACCCTCCCTGATGCTTGACGAGCTTATCTTTGCCGATGCTTGATGAGCTTATCTTCGCTGATTGAGCTTATCTTCGCTGATTGAGCTTATCTTCGCTGATGAGCTTATCTTTGGCCTTGATATGCTTACTTTTGTTGCACACTCTTAAAAACTAATTCACCAAGTACAAAATAAGCAGCTTGAGCAACTTAGCAGGCTTATCTGCGAAATAAGCAGATTAAGTCTGCTAAGTTTTTTCTAGATTTTCCTGATGATCTTGGTATGGGAATACCCCCATGGCCACGACCATTTGTCGACCCTTCCCAACACTTCCCCACCCCGCAAGGCCCTCTACAGCACATGGGTCAGCAGCAGCACCATCACCCATTTGTCGACCCCTCCCAACACTTCCCCACTCCGCAAGGCCCTCTACAGCACATGGGTCAGCAGCAGCAGCACCATCGCCCAAATCTGGGCCTGATTCGTTTCGGTCCGAGACTACCATTACCCCCACATCCACTACCATTTGTCGACCCTTCCCAATACACCCCCACCCCACAAGGCCCTCTACAACAGATGGGTCAGTACCAACACCATCACCCAAATCCGGGCCCGATTCGCCACCAACCCCACTCAAGGTACCGGATGACAGAGCCCTCGACCCGACACAACAAAATACATATATCATCTGGACTGATCGCAAGCGATCATTCCACGGGCACCCATCTAGCCTATGCTCGGATGGGTGCCAACGACAACACAAGAGGAGTTGGCAGGGCGAGATCCCTGTCAGGCAATCCCCGAATGGTCGGCCGCAGCTCAACCCACGAGAAGCAAAAGAAACCATACCATAGGCAGCGCTCGGGGCCCTCCCAAACCCAAAAACGGCGGAGAGGCAAGGTGGACCCCTCAGCACACAAAGTCCCCATCATGGAGCCTGAAAGTATGTTGGTTTTGCAGTCCATCCATCTTTTATTCACATTCACAACTCTTTGTAGCAAGCACAACAGCCGGTGGGTCAAATGTCCCCGCTACGATCCCAGCACCAATCCCAGCATCAGCGTCGACGTCTGCTGTGCCAATGCCAACTGCTGCGTCGATACCGGCGCAGCCGATATCAACTCCAACTCCTGTGTTGGCGGAGGTGCGACAACGAGGACTCGGCGGCAAGACAAAGCGAAAACGTACGTATAAATTACTATCTTTCTTGATTTCTGAACATCGTCGCTAAAATTCCTCTGCAGCGAAGGTCTATGACTACGACTCCGACGTTCATAGGGTCTCCTCTGGATCGGAGACCGACTCGGATTGGCAGTATTGAAGGGGGCGATCGTACCATGCGTCGTCTATAAATTTTAGTCGGTATTTATCAGCATGGATGATCATGATCTTTATCTTCTTACCGTTCCTGGCCCTTTTTATGTTTTCTTGCACTATCGTCTTTAATCATCGAATTATACTACTTTGAAACCCAGAGGTTGAATGAGATGGAAACGGTTATCGATGGACAGAATCATGGTGAGGAACTTCGAAGGAACCACAAGCGGTCGTCTTATGAACTGTGTACATGTGTGACGGTCACTGGGCAAAATCCCAAGAACGCATATATTTTCGAACATAGAGCCAGTCCCAGCAGCGCCGTGTTTCTGCTGCTCTACGATCTACAATAAGCCTCGCCCGGAGCTCTTTTGCTGTGGTGAGAACCATTGCCATTCCAGCAGATTTTTACATGCTTTTTGCGTCGGGTTGGTCAAAAACAACACAATTTTCAAGAAGCTGGATCCCATCGAGTAGGCCTTGTGGACGTCGAAAGAGAAAGATACTTCCTTTTAGAAGTGAATCGTATATTGTCTCGACGATTACAAATCGTGGCAGAGGGGGGGGGGGGCGAAATGCGATTGTAACAACCGAATCTTGGTTTGTTGACTGAGCGAAACATGGGAGTGGACCCGTTGGTTCCATGAATTAGAATAATCGGTTTTCTAGTTAAACATTGTGCATTATTTTACTCCCGTTGTAGAAGTGCAACCAGCCCTAGACCGCCTAATAATGCGTATTTCAATTGCGGGAAATCGTTCTGTTCAACACACTCGTTAGTAAACCGTTATCAAGGCAGAGTTCATTGGGCTGGGGGGGAGGCTTACCATGGCGATTGTCACATAACCAACGTAAGGCAAAAACCTGATCATGAGGATAAAAAATCAGCCGAACAGAACCTAGCAAGAAAATCCCCGTAAACACATACCCTCGAACTTTGCCAATAATATGTTTCCGCTCCAACCATTCTAAACCTTGATACAAATCAATATCATCAACATAGTTATTGTCTCCCTTCGTCAGCAGCTTTTGATTGAGAGTTACGCCGGATTTTGTGGGGTTGACATCGCGCGTTTCTAATACACGATGAACGATAGGGATGCTAGCGCCGGGGATCTTATACACGGTGATGTCGCCTGTACGATACGTTTCATGGGCTGGGTTTGTAAGGAATAGAAGATCTCCACGATAGAAGGCTGGTTCCATTGATCCACTAAATGACGGGGTTGAATTGAATTGTTTTTTTTTAAATATCATGGCGGGTGTGACAACATACCTTAGAACGACAACGATTGGGGATTCAGAGTTTGTTACAATGCCAAGACCTTTCCATATCATCAAACCTGACGCTATGACAGAGGCAAAGTTGAGAATTTGGAGAAGGACCTATTGCAGAAATGATCTGTTAGTTTACGGACTTTATTTGATGACCAAGTGTTTTATGTTACATAGCGGAAGCCAAGTCTTTTGAAAGCCTTCAGTTCCTCTGTAAACATAGGGAGGTTGCGAACAAATTAAATGGGAGGAGAGAGACACCAGTTGACACGTTTCTCGTGGCAAGCACAGCCAAACACACTGAGATCTCCCTCAATTCTATACTACAATAAATGTAGTTTTCTTGTCTCGTAGAGCTAAAATTTGAGCAAATGTCTGATAAATGAAAGGATGCCTGCATGGCATGCGTATTATCACGCATTTTAGGGGCGTAAATGTATTATTATGCCATAGATACTGTCGATCGAAAATCTGAGGGTACTGTGCATGTGTAGATAAATAAATAAGGGTAATGACAGATTTTCTACTGGACTATATATAGGTTCCCAATGTCACAACTAGTGGGGTATGGTAAAGTATGAAAGCGACCGTAAGAGTCAAGATATTAAAAACCGTGTGATGGATGAGGATGAGAAGGATATCGAGTCCGACAATCCAGCTTACTCATTCACTATACTTCAAGACCGCCCAAACAATCATGCAACTAATACCTATAATTGCCCCAAACGCACCCAAGACATACACCATCAACTCGGTCGTCGATATATTTCTGCTCTGGGCAGCATTTCCATTCATCGTTGTAGTCCCATCGTGTCCCAGTCTCTTAGCAATGAGCTGCTGTTCACGAGATTGTTCGTGCAGGATGATGCGTGTGCGGGGATCAGCGGGGTTGAGAGATTGAGTGCCGGTTCGAGAGCCCTCGCTGTAGACTTGGACAAAGGAGGGGTAATTGTGTTCGCACCATTGCTCAATCTGTGAACTCAATTGGTGAAAATTCAGTTTCATCAAAGAAAAGTGGTGTTTACCTTGCCACAAGCGACCGAGATACGGATGAAGCTGGGGTCCGTCGGGACAGCTTTTGCATGGATCCTACGTGCGTATTCTCGGAATATCAGACCGACTTCTCTTGGATTCGTCGAACGCATAATGAGCTGGAATCCAAGTCAACCCAGTCGCGCTCAAAGGAGAAAAGGACCAACCTGTGCAGCCTCTGCCTTCCTGATCTTGATATTCCTTTGGAACATCGCCGGATTCATAAAACACAGCTCAAGAGTGGCTATCGCCATCGTTGCAGGAATCGCACAGAATACGAACACGCTTTGGTTCCTCAACATTCTCAGATAATCCAATGCATCAGTTGCGTGTCTCAGTGCATCCAATACCATCCCACTCTGGGCCCACATCGCCTTCTTTACTGTTTCCGGGTTCGTGGCCATCATCTCGCGCATTTCCACGAATCCAATTTCTTTCCGGCCCCATATTTCACGAGGCCAGAAGAATCGTTGCTGGTCAACATCCTCGCGGTAGTCACGAATGATGTTGGTTTTTTGGAGGAGAAGACCCATAGAGTTGGACAGCTCGAGTTGGGTACCAATAGATGGGGACTCTTTGCCTGAAGTGGAGAAAAGGCGTGAAAGACCTTCTCCGACGAGACCGGCGACGTAGTGACAATAGAGGTCGTATTCAGCAGTAGTAGCCAGGTAAATAGAACCTGTAGTAGCGGCTTTGTGGGCATAGTCTGCCATGCCAGTCGCCATCTTCAATGTAATGTCAATGATGATGGCTTTATATCTAAAAACAGGGGATTAATGATATATTTTTTATAACGAGTTTAATTAAACATACTCCGGGGTAAGTAGATTGACTTCTTCCACGACCTTATCATACTCCACGAGAAGTTGTCGGTCTTTTTCGTTTGGTCCACAACCATCATAGGTCCACCCGGGAGTAACTGTATGGATGTGGAAAGAACGCAGAATTGGTTGTTTAACTGCGTCTGGGATGGTCATATCATCCTCGATGGTATCAAGGCCACGAAGAACTAGGTAGAAGAGCGCTACCTGTAAAACTGAGTTTAGTCAACGATCCATGACGACCATTGCATAAGAGAGAAAGGATGATTTGGCTACGTTTAACAGACGTAACACGGGAGAAGGCAGTTTTCATGCGCAAGACATATCAAGAAACCCACCGTTCTCGCGAGGTCACCATCAAGCTCCTTTATAACAGCAGAGAAACTTCTGCTGGTCTTATCAAGGAACTGCCAGCACCTTTGCATCGATTTCCTATCCCACCCGGATGTTGGATGTTCTTGCAAGGCTGCAATATCTCGCTTTTGTTCATGATAAAGCCAGAACTGTAATAGAGTCTTGAATTCCAGAGGGTGGGTAAGAAGGAGAGCGATCCAGTTGATTGCGGCCATATGATGGTTAATGAGAAAGAGAGATTGTGGAAATAAGTGGTGGTGCCAGACCGGGTGACTATGTAGACCTTTAAAAAAAATTTCGTCACCGTCGTACGATTCAACCTTATTCGCGGAGTTGCAAATTTCTCTCCTCTCACCATCACTATTATGGATCCGCCCCTGACACCTCCAGTTCGTATTCAGGTCGTTTCTACTACGGCAATATCAACCAAAACTACTCAAAAACGTCTCCAAGTTTTCCTCGACGATTTTCAAGCTAGAAGCACATCAGCACAGGGAGGAAACACGGCTGTGACTGTGCAGCTACAAAAGTTGATGGACGCTCTGAAGGAAGAACGAGTGAAAAAAAAAGAAAAAAAGCAGTGATGGCGATGTCTAGGTATGCTATCTTCTGGCTAGTTCTTCATCAAGTTTCCATGATCAACGTAGGAATTTGTTTGGGTCCAATTTGGAATTACGCGAGACGCTAGGGCATTGTAATGAGTTCCATATCCCATAAACATGTCGATGACCACCAGAGAGGCTCGACAAAATTTCTCAGTCCTATGCAAGGTTCCTTGAATAATTCCCGAAGAACTCGTATTGTTGGTCAAGACCCTGCAATAACGGAGAAATGAAAGAAGCTGGCCTTGACCTGCCTCCTGGCATATTTGTTTCCGATGACGTCTTCAAGCCTAACCTGCCCAGCTCAAGAAGGCCACTTGTATCGTCAACATTGACAGTGAGACGGCAGCACGAGCTTCTGATGAATCGGTGGCCAAGTACTGTCGTACAGTCAGAGCTTAGAGCTATCCTAGCAAAGAAATCAACTTGTTACTGCCAGGTATCTGCGAGACCAAATTTCCATTACGAATCAGAGGTGCGAGGGACTTGGGAAGTACGGTTGCGACACCCCTGAATGATGACCTATGCGGGTCTTTCCCAACTCTACATCTTTTTCAACTACGTCACAGTCTCAGTCTCTCAGTCCAAAGCTACCTTATCTGTGAGTTTCTGTCAATTTTATGCTAATATTTAACCCTTAGAATTCTTCTAGACCGATGGCTGACATTGACAACTGAGACACTGATGATGCCTTGACGTTGGACCATGAGTAATAAACCAGTTCGAGAATTAGCACTGAACTTACGAACACTGGTTAATCGTCTAAGTGCACAATGCCGGAACCCCTGCCAGGACTGCAATCAGACACTTCGTAACTCGAGAAGCCATGCCAGACTTTGGGATAAATAAATACCTCTAGTAATCACAAGGTTTTACATTGATAAGAGTTATTTAATTTTGGTCGAACGGGGTCTATAATATGATCTAATCTACACCAGGTGTTATCTAAGAATGACTTGTCGGTGAAAGGCGCAGGCGATTTGAGAATACCGAGTCTGATCCCGGTCATCTTTCATCCTGTTTGTTACGTCTCTCCTTTCATCGTTGGTGAGCGGCTGAGTGTCCTATTGTCTAGACACTCCTTAGAGACACTCCATACCTCTTCCCGTTCGCTTTTGGTAGCCACTTACAGTCGTTCTTCTTTCTGAGAACCATCGTCCGTGATGTTCAAGTACATGCCACAACAGCCTACGAAATCACCAACGAATAGATGTACACTGCAGGGTTGTATATTTTATGTGGTAAGATAGTTACCAAAAAAATTCAAGTAAGAAAATCAACAAACTTCTCTTGTCGAGGACCGGCGTCTAACTGACACACCTGGACACCGCCATCACAAAATTTCACACACTCAATTTGGAGTCTAATTTACTCTTTACATAATTCTTTGTCTTGAAGTATTGGAACTATTGGATATAGCACAACCGTGGCTTTTGAAAGCCTTGGAAGATGCTACAAGCTACAAAATTCGACTATCCGTCAGGCAAATGTTTCCCGGATAAGTTGATTAAAAGAACTGACCTCGGGATTAAGTGCAAATGTAGTCATATGCAGGCTCTGACTGCTTGCAAGTAGAGCCTGCGCACTCGCATGGGTTTGATGCACCCGTCCTTGCGTCATAACACCACTGCTCCTCGCATTCGGTCCTTTCGAAGAGCTGAGGCCTGGGGGTGGCTACTACGACGAGGGCGAAGATGCTGGCTACCATAGCGAAGGCAAGGAATTGCATGGTTCCAGGATTGTTTTATTATTCTGATCACCACAGCATTTATAATGTTGAAGTTGAGCAGGAAGAGGTGTATAGTTGAACTCACCAGTTTAGGTATTGGCCCGGGGAGTTGGTTGGGTACCTTCAAGAATGTTCAGTAACATGCTTTTATACTTCAAAGGGCTTCTTAATTCATAGAAAAAACCCTTGAACCGTGTCACACCCTCAGGCTTGCAAAAAAAACAAATCCTGATTTTGTAGTTTGTAGAGACTGTTTAGACCGGTGTCGGACCAGTCCTTCCGATGAAGTGAAGACATTCTATTCGCGGTCTTTCTTCACTGACAGAAGAGAGCCTTATTCCTAACAATCGGTCGCGGTCGTGTCACTCAGAAACCAATCACAACTGACTTTATTATAACGCATCTGCTAATACTACATATCAATTGTAGGGGAAGAGAAATAGGCGCTAGGTGCCTCAGTAATACTGTCCGTTAATCAAGCTAGTAAATTCTGTATGGAGTGCCACTCCGAAGACCTAAATTGACAAAGAAAAAAAAGAAAGAAAGAAAGAAATGGACCAGCAAAACGTCGAAATACCCTTTTCTCGGAACCTGTCCGAACTTAAATTTAAGGATTTACCTGGAGTTACGAGTAAAGGTTGTCTGATTTCTAGAAACCACAGGAAACCCCGAAACTATTTTGACATTTTGCTGATATGTTAACTTATAGAGTCATCCTGGTGACGCTAGTACTTACGCTCGCCTGCGGGTAGTGTATCTGTGCAGGTGTGGGATTTCGAAAGTGAACGCCTATTCTAAGGAGGTAAAGAAAAATTACCAGAGCCCGAACGGAAAATATGGACATAGTTGAGAACTTGACCAGTCTGTGTAGATAAATAAATTAGTGTGATATTGGAAAAAGGTATTTGAAACGGAAATTTACATAAGGGTACGCAACACGTGTAGGGTTGCTATGCGGGTTCGAGTCTTTTAGATTAATTGAGAGAGAGAGGTTTTTTTGAGTAGAAAGGTGATAATTTGTGTCCGTATTTCTATCCTATATATACATAACTGGACAATGATGCCACAAGGGCTACCTAAAGGTGGCCCATAGTATGCTACATAACTGGACAATGATGCCACAAGGGCCACCTAAAGGTGGCCTATAGTATGCTACAAAACTACAATGTAAATAAGGGAAGTCCAAATAAGGAAGGTGGCCATGTTGCCTTGTCCTCGTGTAGCCGCGCCGTCCTTCCTACACACGCAGCGCACACATCAAATCCCTAAACGACAACGGTACGCGCCCGGACCACACCACCAAAAATCATGCAAAGCGCACAATACGCACACTTCTCCAATCAGCGCTGATCGCACAAAGACTTTTATATGATCACGCCGGATATCGCTAGCCAAATACCCAGCTCAGTGTCACACGTGTGCAAGATGCCCAAGTAATTGCCACAACAGAGTATGAAACCAGGAATAAGATAGCTGTTGCGTTTGTTTCACCAATAAAACGTTTCAGAGAGAGAGGTTGGTTAAAGAGAAGATTTGAATACTTTTATTCTAGATGACAAAATAACCCAGAATAGGTTTTCTTGTTTGTGAGGGGCTTTCGCGGATGGTGCGGTTTGCACGAAAATCGGCACTTTGGGCCGGTTGGCTGACTGATGGACGGGTGGTGGACGATATACGTGGATCCATGTTATACAAGAATCCCGGAGAGCGCACGATGGTTGGCAGAGAAAGAGATAGGGCAGGGTGTGTGGGAACGATCACATTTCACTCTTGCAGTGCAAATCAACCACTAACATCTAAAAGATTTATTCTTCTGTAAGAGAGATCCTTGGCTTCGTGGCTATCTACTAGCTGTCAATAATAATAATAATATATTCCCTCAAATAAAAGCCTGCAGATAGTCACCCAATCTGAAAGGGTCTGGCTATGGAGGATTAGATGCTTATCATCCTTCGCTTCGCCTCCTTCAATGGAACATGCATGAGCAAGCATTGGCCATTTCTAACCATTCATGATCCAGGCAGTCCTCCGCCATAAATCGTTTCTGGGGATCCAAGCGAAGGCAGCCTTTGATGAAAGCTGAAGCTGCGGCTGCTTCGTCCTCGTGGAGCGCGTCTGAAAGACCCGCTTCAAGTGAAGTAACAAGCCCGTGATCTTCAGCATTATAATTCTTCATTTTATTGTCGCTGAGCCATTCTTCTGGGGCATCGTCTTCAAGAGCGGCACACATCGCGCCGATTTGTTTGGAAGTGTTCCCATTTGAGTAGAAGGGAGCATTCCCGGTGAGGAGATTGAATGTCTATGAGCATAATTTTCATCCGAGTCGCAAATAATGTTATTGCGCGACTTACCAGACATCCCAGCATCCAGATATCAGTTTGAGGAGAACACGATGCCTCTTGCAGCAGGGTCTCAGGTGCAGATAAATAGTCTTCATTTTTTTCCGGTTTGTATTCCCCCTGCTGGGCTATTGAAATGTAATAAGAACCCCACGAAGTAACGCAAATAGAGGGAAACCCATACCATGTCCCAAGTTGTGGAGCTGGAGAGGCCAGTCAACAACAATTTTCTGCTTGTTATTCCATTTAAAGCTGTGTGGCAGAGGCTGTGACAATATAGTGGTGTAATTATTGATCTTCAGAGTGGTTGGTGCAGGTTCTGAGTCGAGAACGGGCTTAAGGTATTCGATTTGCACCCCCGTCGTGAAGTAAACGTTTTCCGCTTTAATCCCTGAGAGTGGGTTAGTGATAACATCAAGGTGAGATAAATCATGATAAGAAACGTACGTCCATGCATTATATTAGCGCCGTGCAAGCCTTTGAGTGAGCAAGAAACAGTGTAAACGATCCGCTGCACCGCATGAACGGGGAGCCGCTGGTTCTTGGCACCTTGTTGCAAATGTTGAACGGAGCTGCTCAATGGGCTCGTCACGACGCAAAGATGCTATCCAGCGCTGCTTTCCTCCCAGAAACCGCCATGACATTTCAGAAGATCCAGGGCATGATCGATTTTGTTCACTGCATTGAGGATTGGAATATCCAGTCTTTGCGTGCTCTGAGGCAGCGACAGTGAAGATCTTCACCGCAACATATCTGGGATTGTCAACACGTAAGGCGAGCCATGTAGATGAGCGAGGACCATATCCAAGCTTGCGTACAATTTCATACTTGTCGCCATTAAGTTTTTGGTGAATCACAGCGGGGTAGTATCCACCACCCTCAGATGGAGACAGGTTTAGAGGTTCTTCAGGGAAAGAAGACATAAGCGCAGAAGCCTTGACGCAATTTCGGTGGATAAAACTATTCAGAAACCTCCGTTTCGAAGTGAAACCCAAGGGCCCAAGGCTCCAAACATGTTGGAATTTTTTCTAGCAATGGGACACGTGATCCAAGCTTTCAAATCGGATGAGAAGCGGAGCCCGAGGTCCCTGAGCGTCTGGACAACTAGAACTTTTGGCAGATGAATGCCAAAATTAAAACCAACTGTACCAAACACTGAAGGGAGCAGGTGGGTGGGTTGAAGAAAATACTTTGAATATGTAGAAGGAAGGACCTTCACGACTGAAGCACTGACCCTCGTCTCAAAAGATGAAAAAAACTTGTTGTTTGCATATATAGGTGGGGGCCAGGGGGAAACGGCACGGGGTCGGTAAAAAATTTAAGGCATTATGATTACACTGATCCGACAGTTATCCGAAGAGCAAAGACCGACTTCGCAGAATACACGCTTACATTGTTACAACAAGCCACACTCAAAACCACAAGTCCATCCCAAAAATAATCATCCCGGCAACACGCAGAATCGAGGCTGATCCTGATGGTGCATATCTAATTCAGATTGAAGTAACTCGCTGCCTACAGTGGTATTACAGGTGTTTTAATGGATACCAATCCAATAATTTTTTGTATGCGCATAGTTCGGGAGATGAAGAAGGCGGGAGGTGAGAAGAAGGTGAGTTTCTCACGAGCGTGACGCATACGTCGGAGGGTTGAATTCTGCGCAGAATTTTGATTGTCGGTACCGCAGGGCACCGCAACGATTGGAAACGGGACTAGCATTGACTAGCACATCGCAAGTTTGCAGCTGCCGGCGAGCTTCCTCGGCTAATTACTACCGTCGGTTTACAGGTACGTGATGATCACGAGCTGGAAGCACCTGTCATTAGTAACCTTGCTGTCTTCTCAAACTTCAAATCCAGAGTGATAAGCAGCGACGAGCACCCTAATTTAGGAGGCTGTAGGCTGTAGCATGGATGACTTTGGCACTTGACACAACCTGGGAGTCTAACTTGGGCGCTTCCCTTCCTACTATCGAACGATCTTTGGGCAGAATCTCCCAGGTTGCCCTTTTCACTCTGCAACCCTAGGTAGCGTGTACAGTCGAGTCAGAAAAAGCCAACACGTGCCCTGCTCACATCCGGTTATAAAGAACAGGTATATATATTCATAAAATGTTCTATTGACTTGCCCTACGATGGCTACAACAACGGAAAAAAAAGCCTCCGCCGACTCAGACATTATTATTGAAGACGTCAGACTAGGAGTATGGAACCTCAAGATCGGCAAGGTCGCTGGTCGTAACTTCGTTCAGCGTTGGGAAGATATCAAGTCCGCTCTGCCGCTCATTTATCAATTATGCTCAGACATCTTCGCCTTGGCGCCTCGTCTTTCTACTTTCTTCGTCTTTTGCCAGATTTGGCAAGGTGTTGAGGATGCATTGTCAATGCATTTTTCCAGTACGTTACTGCGGCGGGTATGTACTGTAACCTTTTCGGAGGCTTTCAATTGATCCAGTGTGTGGGGGGCTAGATTGAGGAAGGTGTCATCACAGGAAGACCTGATGTTATAGCCATTATATCTGCAACAGCGGCCACTCTTATGTGCTCTTTTTTTGTCGCATATCTCACATGGCAGAGGTAATCAATTTAACTCTTTGACTATCAGGCCTTGCCCTTAATATTTGAATTAGTGACAATATACTCAACCTCCTCAAAGCTCGGATTACCAGTCACTTCGAGTTGCGCTTGATGAAAGGTAGACAAACCATCAATGTCTACTTTGAGTTTCGATAACGAGGTATCATTTTTCCATTCTCTAGCTAACGTTGGCGTCGATCTTCCTACTTCACAAGGTAAAGCCCAATCCATCACTCAGTATTTTAGTATTGATACACGTCATTGTTTATAGAGGCGGCAAGCAAGCATGAAGTCAAGGCGGGCGATGCATGGGAATCACTTTCAACTATCATTCGCTTTCTCACTCAGCTCTTATCCGTCGCCAGCCACCTTGCACTGATTTTAAATCTGTCACGATCAACAGGAGGACCTTTCTTTGCAATTATATGCGTCATAAAGCCCATCGTTAACACCGTGTATGCTCGTGAATTGTGGGATAAGGGTGCGTTCTTGTCCAAACTTCCAGGCTTTCGAACCTTGAAGCAAAAGGCTCATTATATCACATGTTCATAGTTTGTTTTGGGTACGTGGACAATGAGGATCGTAAACGAATGAGTGCTCTACAAGCCCTCGTTGATGACGGGTATCGACAAGATATCATAAGCAACAATCTGGGAGAATGGATTATAAATGGTCAGTCTTATGCCGCTTCAAAATGTGTCTGCGTGACGCCTCTTTCTCAGAATATATGATCACATCCAAACGCCTTGGGGAAGTGTCTGATGATCACCCCTTAGTCCTATATTCTCGAAGGAGCTCACCTGTTTTCGACATTATAAGCAGGATGCTTGGTGACTTGCCAACAGTGTGTTCCTTGCTGCTTCTACAACTTTCAAATCTAACCTGAGAGTTCCTTTATTTTAGGTATTCTGCGCTTTTTCCGCACTGCTGAGTCCTAACAAATTCTCCGTGGCTTCTATCGCCATTCTTCAACAGTCATCAGGGACTCTCCGGTGGTCACTTGAAACCCTTTTTCAAAGCAGCGAGCAATTCCGTAAGAGTATTTCGTCTATCAAGAAGGTGTATGAAGCGTCCTTGGTCACGAATAATATCATGAATGACGGAACCCTTCCGTACCCACCGATCGAGGAAAAGGGAGAAATCAGCCTAAACGGCGGAAAGGGCATGTCTTTTGAACTGAGGTATATAAATTCCTCACAGCATCAATGTTCAATGCTTCCTTATTCATTGTTTACATTTATAATCTATTAGGGACGTCTCGTTCTCTTATCCAGGGAGTCAAAAAGCAACAGACGCCCTCAACAAAGTTTCAATGAGCATTAAATCTGGTCAGCTTATCGCAATTGTCGGTGAGAACGGGAGCGGAAAGTCGACAATAATTCGAATTCTCTCCCGTCTCTACGACCCCACATCTGGCCAAGTCTTCATTGACGGTCATCCATCCAGCGACTATCGTGTAAATGACCTTCATCAAGCAACCGTAATTCTGAGCCAGGATACTAAGCTTTATCCCCTCTCCCTTGGCGAGAACATTGGTTTGGGGTATGCCGCTTTTTCAACCGATAAGGAAATGATCATGGAGGCAGCTAAAGACGGGGGCGCCTTGGAATTTATGGAGAAGCTCAATAAGGGCATAGACACAGTATTGGATCCCCTCACAAACAGTTTCTCCTGGAACTTGTATAGAAACGATACTCATCCATTATATGAAGAGATGAAGAAACTTGAGAAGAAGATCGACATCTCAGGAGGAGAACGCCAGAGAGTTGCTGCGTGAGTGTTTTCTTAACTCCTTTCCTTAATCAGATTGCTTAAATGAGACACGTTAGTGCGCGTTCATTCATGCGCTTCAAGTCTGGTAAAGTTAACTTTGTGGCTGTTGACGAGCCGAGCTCCGCACTGGATGCAGAAGGAGAACTGAAGTTGTTTGAACGGCTTATAGCTGTCAGAGAGGGGAAGACAATGGTCTTCGTGACTCATCGGTTTGGACATCTCACCAAACACGCTGACCAGATTATGTGCGTTCAATGTTTCTGTACAATTTCCTTTCGCGTTCTGACACGAATGGGATTCCATTCTTATTTATCTAGATGCATGAAAGACGGAATGGTGGCGGAAACTGGGACACATGAACAGCTCATGCAAGCGAAAGGCGAATATGCGAAATTATACAACATACAAGCAAGTGCTTTCGTGGATAATCTCCTGAATACGGGTTCGCTTCCTCTAGTTACAGGATGATCTTAGATGCGAGCATGATGGGATTTTTTTCTTTTCTCTTGTCTTTCAATAATGGACAATGGACGCTACTGTGCAATAGAATACTAAAAAATCTTTCGATTCTTCCATTGCAATCTCCTTTGGTTGAAATATATTGCCTATCCCTAACTCTGCTATTCGTATTGGGGAGTTGATGTTTCGGGATCCTTCGCTGAACGTCCTGGTTCAATCGCTGACAACTCGTCTTTGAATCTCACCGAACATCTTGGTACGAGACCAACTGATCTCATGGTTTTTTATGATATATATAGGCAATAATAATTTCAAATTGCTCCGAGGGTTCATTATTTCTTGCTTCATCTTGACAGTGGAAATGATAGGAAACTGGTATCAGATCTCTTCCCGGGCCAGTTCTATCAAAAATTTCAATTGAACAGTCCATATGGATATTAATAAAAGAGCAACAAGCTGGACTCACCATAATGAATTTGGCGACCTTCTTAAGTATTTTCTAGAATTATTATTGCCTTTGCGTGTGCCTTTCGACTTACACTGCTGGCACCCAACTATATATTGCTTAGGTAAATGATTGGAAATTTTTTTGATCATTGTTTAAATTTTTGAAATGTCCCCTGTTATTGTAAATAATTTGTAAATAGTCACCAACTTCTAAATAAGTTGATTGAAATTAACTTATTTAGAAGTTGTCACACATTTTTTAATTTTTACAGTAACAGGGGATGTTTCATAAATTTAAACAATGATCAAAAAATTTTCCAATCATTTACCTAAACAATATATAGTTGGATGCCAGCAGTGTTAAGAGCCAATAACGCAACATTGAGTATCATGTTGACATTTTGTTGTGATCGGTCGCGCATGAACATATCTTGGAGGATGTCCTCTGTACTATTCATGGGCTGTTTTGTGGGAAACAATTTAGTGATTATCCGAGTCCAAACTCCTAGATACAATGCAAGGTACCCACAGGTAGTTCTGAAGTCCAGATCTGTATTTGTGAAGTAAGTGGATTGTTGAAGTTTGGTTGTTGGGGTTGCCTTGGATTCTGAGGAGTATTGTTACAGCTACAGAGGACTTTACACCCCCCCACATTGTCCAGCCGGACTTCCGCCAGACTCCAGAAAAGTCTGGTCAGAGTCTGGTCAGAGTCCTGTAAAAGTCTGGTGGAAGTAGAAAAATGACTGGACTGTATGGTCTGGTCACAGTCTGGTGGACTTCCACCAGACTTTTATTAGAATTTTACCAGACTTTTGTGATTTTCAAGGAAGTTATAGAGGATGTACATAGTTCAACACACTCCCCAAAGGAGAAATGAGCAGATGATTGACACATCACCCAAAAGTGTCACAGATTAACATGCCTCTATCCTCTCCTAACTAAGAATTCACTACTGTGCAGAGAGAAAAAAATCCCATCCCTAACTATTAACCCTAAGCCTTAAGCCTAACCTCTAAATCTAAATCTAACCCTAAAATATACACATGTAGATATAATAATCAGCTAACAATAATATGATCTATAACTGGAAAATCACAAAAGTCTGGTAAAATTCCATTAAAAGTCTGGTGGAAGTCCGATGGAAGTCCACCAGACTGTGACCAGACATACAGTCCAGGCATTTTTCTACTTCCACTGGACTCTGACTGGACTATGACTGGACTCTGACCAGACTCATGACCAGACTTTTACCGGAATTTTACTGGAGTCTGCCAGACTTCTGCTGGACTTTGGGCAGTCCGGCAGAGTCTGGCCGGACAACATGGGGGACTGTAAAGTACACCAGCTACATGCTGTTGGTATATTTTAGTGCAAGCTGAGATATGTTACAGAATATGGACCTAAGTAGATAGCTAGGACTACTGACCAATAGCAGATGCTGCTCATAGATAGTTATCAGCTACCCAGAGTATGTAGTTTGTATAAGTAGTAGACCATTGAGGGTGGAATCCCTCATCAGTTTGAACCAATATGCCCCCTCTATCTAAGTGACCACCTGTGTTAGCTCCCTAGTTGGCTATTCATACTTCAACCTGATCCCCAAATTTCAACACATGCAAAACCCTAGGTACCTTCTTGAACCTCCACTCGTGTGCCTTTGTTTGTATAAACAACCTCTTTTGGTAGCACAAGGTCCTGTGCTTTGCGACGATGTCCTCTTTTGGCACACATGTCGGTTACATGTGGAGCTACTACTCCACCTATAATGGAGGGTTACATAGTTAGAGAGCTTGGAGCGGTTGAAGGGTTCTAGTGCCATAGCCCCACAGCTTGCATCATTACTTAACCAGGAGTGGTTGTTTATACAAACAAAGGCACATGAGTGGAGATTCAAGAAGGTACCTAGGGTTTTGCATGTAGCTGTAATGGAACATTTGGTTTTTGTCATAATGTTTTCAATGATATATACGACTTGGACCACCTGGTTGCCATGAAAGAGGAGCTTGTGTCTGGAGATGACCCATCACACATGTGACAAGCCACAAAATCTCTTGCTTTGACCGTATATGGATGGTCTATCTAACACCAAGAAGATCATAAATCAAAGAAACCCACAAAGCATCCCTTGAAGCCATCAAAATCTAAGAAACAACTGCACAGACAGTTGTTTGAGGCTTTGGAACGAGATGTCATGGATTATGTGGGTCCCATGGTTGAAAAAGTGTCTTTTGTCAATATGATGGCTATTCAAGTCCAGAGTATACCTATATCTCTCAAAGGAAAAGATGTGCTAGGCACAGCTTGCATGGGAAGTGGTAAAACCTTGGCCTTCTTGGTTCCTGTCTTCGATATCCTCTACTGTCAATGATGGAGTGCTGCTGATCTCATGCATTGTTGAATCCATTTTTTTTTGGGTTATCAATTTTATCCCTACCTAGAGGCCATTCAAATTTTCATTGTGCTTCGGTCAATAGGTGGTTATCATTCTTTTCAGCTGGACTTGTCATTGGCGGAAAGAATTTGAAAGACAAGAGTGATTGGTTATCTTGGATGAATATCCTCGTTGCTACACCAGGTCCAGACGATCCAGTCTTTGTGCGCTCTGAGGCAGTGACAGTGAAGATCTTCACTGCAATGTGTCTCAGATTGTCAACACATAAGGCGAGCCAAGTAGATGAGTGAGGACCATATCCAAGCTTGTGTACAATCTTGTACTTGTCACCATTAAGTTTTTGGTGAATCACAGCTGGGTAGTATCCCCACCTCAGATGGAGACATATTTAGAGGTTCTTCAGGGAAAGAAGACATAAACACAGGAGCCTTCTGCAACACAGTTTTGGCAGATAAAACTATTCAGAAACCTCCATTTCAAAGTGAAACCCAAGGGCCCAAGATTCCAAAGTTTGGAATTTTTTTTATAATTTTAAAAACCAGCAATGGGACATGTGATCCAAGCTTTCAAATTGGATGAGGAGCCCAAGATTCGAGAAAGTCCCTCAGTCCCTGTGCGTCTGGACAACTTGAACTTTTGGCAGATGAATGCCAAAATTAAAACCAACTGTACCAAACACTGAAGAGAGCAGGTAGGTGGGTTGAAAAAAATACTTTAAATATGTAGAAGAAAGGATCTTTGCAGCTGAAGTGCTGATCCTCATCTATAGTGTTGCTGAAGTTCAGTTCGGTTTGGTTCAGGACCCATTTCTCAGAACCAGAACCAGAACCAGTTCAAACCATAAGAACCAGTTAAAAATAGACTTTTGTTAGGATATCACCAATTAGACAAGAAATTCTCATTTTAAATTTTATTTTCTAAAATTACATCTTATTTCTTAGAAATAAATATATCTTGAAATTTGAGGCCAGAAGTTTGTAGTATTGGTGTTATAACTACAACATCACTATGTTGCAATATTTCAGAACTTTACACTCCCCCACCAAGTCCTGATGGACTCCACTAGGATTCCTAGTATAGTCCTGCTATTCCTGGGATTCCTAGTATGGTCCTGCTATTCCTGGTATAGTCCTAGGAGTCCTGGCATTGTCCTGGTCATTCCCACCATGGTCCTGGCCATTCCCACACCATTCCCAGTTTGGTCCTACCTCATTCCTATTTAGGGAATACAGTGATGTTATATATTGTTCTGATGGGTTTTTTGAGCTGAGTTTGAAAATAATGTGTATGACCTTAAAATAGTGATGTTATATATCATTCTGACGGTTTTTTTTGAGCTGAGTTTGAAAATGTTGTTTATAATCTACCTTGGTGAGGTTGCTATCATTATCATTGTTTGTCATTTGTCATTTGTCATTTGTCATTTGTCCATTGTTTATTGTTTATTGTTTATTATTTGTCTGACATCCATTGTTTATTGTTTATTGTCATTTGTTATTTGTCTGACATCCATTGTTTACTCTTTATTGTCATTTGTTATTTGTCTGACATCCATTTGTCCATCATTGTTATTTGATATTATTGTTGTTTATTGCTTGTCATTGTTTGTCTACTATTTGTTCAAAGGAAGGTCAAAGTGACATAGTGGTAATGCTAAAGTGAAATTAAAAAAAATTAAAACAAATAAAAAATCCCCCATGAGGGAGCTCTCATCATTGTTTGTTATTATTTGTTATTTGTCACTTTTCATTGTCATTGTCATTTTAATTTAATTTAATTCAATTTAACTTTATTTTATTTTATTTTATTTGTTATTTGTTATTTATTGTTTGCTGTTTGTTATGTGTTGTTGTCATTGTTTGGTCCATTGTCCATCTTTGTTGTCATAGTGGTTGTTTGTTGTGTTATGTAATGGTAGAGTGATGGTGAGATGAGCCAGAAGATGAGCTGCTAGTACACATGTGGTCACATGACCACCTTGTGAGCTGAACAAAATACAAGATTGTGATGGCAACAAGACATTGCAACCTTATAGTAATGAATAATATTAATTCTAATACCTAAAATTCCTGGTGGTGTCGTGCACCAATACTGATTGGTAGCGTGAGAACAAAGCTTCAAAGTTGCCATCATGAAAATAAGTGGACTTTGAATTCACTTACCTATTTCGGAAGCAGCCCTGAATTGTGTTCCTGGTCAACAAAATCATTCGTTCAACGATAACATCCTCATCCGCTCATCATATCCTCAATGTCTTCCACTATGTTGTCTATCATTTACACTATCGACATGCTCCTTAACATCTACCATCTGTTTGTCCCTTGGCTAGTGATACAACAAAGCAATCAATCTACTATTCACATCAGTCATTGGCTCGTGTTTGATCGTATCTTTGGTCCATCATTTCAAGAACGGCCTGTTTATGGATGCATCAGCCACATCTCCCATTATGTCAAAGGCTTTGTCATCGTTGTTGTGGCTATGGACCCACAAGTCTTCGCTTCAGCCATCTATCTTGCCATACCTCGCTCCTGGATCTCACTCAGTCCCCTATCCTCACTCATCTACCTCTTATCTTATCATTCACTGTCAAAACCATCATTCATGTGGTACCTGAAGCCTTCCCACCCTCTTTATGACACTTTAGGAAGTCCAGGAGGATCACAACTAAGCAGGAATTGCAGATGAATCAGCAGCAGAGGATTATTCTCGCAGAGTGTCAAGTGTTATCAAGGCTGTGCGACATGGGACCATGGGCAAGTAGTGTTTTCTCGGGAACAAGGCTGCGCCTTTCAAGTGTTGACTCAGGACCTTTCACATTTTTGACATGACCACACACCTATGGAGTTGATATATTTTTGCTATTGGACTATGTACACTGCCTTCTTTTCTTTTCTCTCGCACTTTGACACTTTACAGATTTTTTTATTGTTCCTTCTTCTTTTCCATTGTTCTTTTCTTCTCGCAGCTGTCCTCTCTTTATCTTTCTTCCTTTGACAGCGCATACTTCATTTCTTTTTATTGTTTTACATAGCCTCATCCTTAGGGTATAAATACTGCTCTTTTGTACCAGGATAGGTAGTTCAGTTCAATTCATTCTTACTCCCCACAGTCGTCCTCTCAGTGGAATTCCAGTGAATTCCTTCCTCAAGTTCGCTTTTTCAGCCTTTAACTGTCAATCTATCCCCACTGTCAATTACTATAGTCTTGCTGAAGACTCCCTCTTATTCTTCCTCATCCTCTTCCTTAACCCCTCTGAGTTCGCGTTTTCAGTCCTTTACTGTCAACCCACTGTCAACTGCTATAGTCTTACTGAAGACTCTTCCTCATTCATCCTCATCCTTCTCCTCTCTACTCTTGCTCCCTACCTCTGTGTGATACAAGTCAAGGTTACACCTTCCCTAAACAAACAACAGGGAGGCTTTTGACTTAAAGACTAGTCCATTGCTGAGGTCTTTGCTGTGATCCACCAGATCTGATCAGATCCGGTCAGAAATTTTTTCCAGCCCAAATGGCAGTAATAGAGCCAATTTTTCTGACCAGATTCTGATCAGATCTGATCAGATCTAATCAGATTTAATTCTGACCAATTTCCAAGCAGAATCTGACCATTTCTGAGCAGAATCCAAGCAGAATTGAGCTTAAGAAATTAATGCCCTGACCATACTAATAATAATAAAATAATTATATAATCTGTACCATGCAGGAATTGAACCAGTAACCAAATATAACAATGTGTAAGGATTGCAATGCCTTGCTGCTGTCAAAATTCTGTATTTTGTTCAGTGCGAGGGGTGTGATCACGTGATCACATGTGACGCCCCAAGTTGTGTTGATTCAGGTTTGTTCTCTTAACTGTTTCTCACGTCACACAGCCAGCAACGACGACCACAGATGATGCTGTGCATCGTCTGTGGTCATAAAAAGGTAAGTCGATTATATCGACATTTATTATATACTAATACCCAATACGCAACAACAGCACAAATAACAACAAACAATGATGGCAGCATAACGATGACAAGGGCAGCACGACGACGACGACGACGATGTGCCATGTTGTAACGGTAACCCCCCCTCACCAGGGGGGGTATTTTTTATTTCATTTTATCTTACTTCATTACTAACACTTTATAATAGTTCATGTACAATGTACGACAACGACAACAAACAACTACAACAAACAACACGTACAACGACGACGTACGACACCTACAACGACATACAATGCGTACAATGACGATGTACGACACCCACGACGACATACAACACCTACAACAGAACGATGACGACTGCAGCACAATGATGAGGCCGACGACTACCACATAACAACGGTAACCACCCCCCCCTTCACTGGGGGGGGGGTATTTTTTTTTATATTCTATTCTAATCCTCTGCTAACAGATTATATTAGGCTTGTACGATGTACAACAACGATAACAAACAACAAACAACATGTAAGACAACACCCACACGTGTCCACTGACACCCAGACACGTCCAGTTACACACACACACGTCCAATGACGCCCAGACACGTACAACGACACCCCAACGACACCCACACGCGTCCAATGACGCCCAGACCCGTACAACGACACCCCGACAACACCTACACGCATCTAATGATGCCCCAACACGTCCAGTTACACCCACACGCTGATGTACCTGCGGTGGGATCAGACCGCAAGTAGTAACGTAGTTCGGAGGGGTTAATGTAGATTTCCTCGATAGAATTTAAAGGGAAGTTCGCGGTATCGAAATACGCTAGACGAGTAGACCGCGAAGATAGCGAAGTCCGCGAACGGTAATGCAGTACGCGAAGTAACTTAAAGGATGAGACTATTGACTTAGAACGTTGCTGCAAAGTTTATGGGATCAAAACTCTGGCCGTCTCTTGTTTTTTTTTTCCTCCTACTTGCTACAGGTACTTAATACAAGAGTAACAAGCTAAGCCAGGTGCGGATATGCGAAACAGTAATGTAAAAATTGAGCTAATGCGAAGTCACATGGGCCCAGTAGTTTGGTAACGAAGGAATAGGGGATAGAATAAAAATAGAGGTGATGAGTAAGGAGGTCAGTTGAATGACCTCCTGTTTCGAAGGAGATGATAAAATAATAATATATATGGAAAGTTAAAAGAAATTAAGTTGAGAACAACACGGACCATGATCAAACCAGTGAAAGGGATGCGTATGCGAGCCGTGAAAGACCGCGAGATTAAAGAGAAGCTGTGTGAAGATGTGGTTGCGAAGGAAAGAAATGGTCAAGTCCGGTATTGATAGAGAAAGCTGAAGATACGTCGAAGTATGAAGTGCGAAGAGGAACGAGGGTGCGTTGGATAGTTACAAAGGTCGTAGGAGTGATGTGCGAAGGTTATGCGAGGCCTATATCATGTTGTGTGATGTGCGAAGGATGTGCGACAACCGCGAATGAGAGTGCGAGTGAAGTTGGTACCCGTGAGGCATCCGCGTATACTGCGAAGTTGTTAAATCGCAAAAATAACCAGTTTACGAACCTAGAGGCTATATGGATCCTATCAACGCATACAACGTCACCCTGACAACACAGACACGTACGATGACACCCAGACGCGTACGGACGCGTACAACGACACCCACCCACACCCACACGCGTACGCTGACACGCACACGTGTCCAGCTACACCCACACACATCCAATGGCGCCCACATGGATACAACAATGTACGACACCCACCCACCGCCCCTCATTCCTTGCTACAACAACAACAACCTCTTACGGGGTTTCTATTTATTTTAATGGATAACGACGATGGCAATGACAGCAGGGGGCCTATTCTTTTTTACTTTCTATCTTTTTTTTACTTTCTACTTTGTACTTTTGATAGGCTACGAAAATGACACCAACAACCCCTCTCACTAGGGTATTTGTTTTGATACTTTACTAGGCTATTAGTATTAATAAAATATATAATATTGAACTTTTGTATTCAAGATATTTGAGAATATAGAATTTTTTCTTAGAATCTTTTTAGAAATTACTGGCTAAGTAAGATTCTGATCAGATTCTGACCAATTCTGGTGGGGGACAGTAAAGTACTGAATTAGATATATTATTTTGTACTTCTAATGTATTGGTAACTAATCCCCCCTCAAAAAGAGGGGTAATTAATCCATTTTAATTCTAATTTTAATTAATGTGTTAGAAAAGTTTGAAAAAATATGAGTTAGTAGGAATTGACTTAGAAGTATTGCAAATTCTGATCAGATCTGACCAATTCCGCTCAGATCTGATCAGATCTGGTGGGGGACAGAAAAGTGCTGCCATTGCTCTCTGGTTGGTGTTTATATACAACAACAACAACGATTTATATCTGGAGCCCACCGCGAGGGAGGGTTATTCAGACTTCTATCACACTTCTTCTCTTATCAAATCATCTCTGGTATTGTCCCAGAATCACTCCTCCAACTCAATCTCTTCATCTAAATCCTATATCAATCACTCTCTCCACCAACAAACGTTCAATTAAATCTCCCTCTCACATCCTTTACCATGACTACCCCCAATCCTCGAGTTCCTGCAGAAATGCCAATCCCTCATCAATCTACCGCTCCTAAATTCAAAGGTCACTGGTCTGAAGTGACTGACTTCCTCCAACAATGCGATCAATTATTCAGCTTCTATAATGTTGCAACTGATTCTGATAAATGTTGATTTATGCATTCTTACTGTGATTGTTCTACACGTGAAATTGTCAAAGGACTTCCCCCATTTATCAACAAAGAATGGAAGAAGCTCAAGGCTCTCATTACGAAGGTCTTTGATGCTGAGCTTGCTGATCAGAAATTCACAATCTTTGATCTTCATCAATTCTCCTTACGTGCTTGTTCCCTTCCATTAAACTCCCTCGACACCTTCAGAGACTACATGCGACAATATATGCGTATTGCTGGATGGCTTCTTGGTCAGCAGAAGATAGACAAAACCGAATACAATCGCTGCTTCTGGCTTGGAATTGATACAAACATTCATCCCTCCATTGAAGCCAAGATGCATCTCAAGAACAGCGACCTTGATCCTTCTGCTCCTTTTGAATTTGACGACATTGTTGCTGCTGCAGAAATGGTCTTCAAGCGTGATTGATTTGATTTTGGAGTCTTTGATAAACCTAAATCCACTCCATCCAATTCTATCTATCCTCGAGACGAAGAAGAATTCACTATGTCTAACCTCAAGAAGCTTCTTCAGACTATCTCTTCTGGCAACCCTCCTGCTGATTGTCAACCCCTTGATCCCATTCAATCTCACAATATCTACAACAATCTTGAGAAAGAAGGCATCAGAGCTCAGAAGACAGATGAAGTTGATTCCTTAATCAAGCAGATGTCACGACTCACCATTCAGGACCCCAACTATGCTGTCTATTATTTTCGCATCATGAAACTTGATCCTGATATTGGCAAGCTTATCGCACCTCCATCTATGGGAAATTCATCTTCCAGACTTCCTACCACCATGTCTACCCCAGCAAATCGACCTTTCCCACCTCGTCCTCAGATAAACCCCAATAACAAGATGCTCTGCTTTGGATGCTATGAAGAAGGCCATGGCGTTAATCGTTGTGTTATCTTGGGAGATCTAGCAAGCAATGGAGTAATAATGTGAAATGATGTTGGGAGACGGATAATGAAGGATGGCAGGCCTATCTTCAGGAACCCCAATGAGTCCCTTGTCGATGCAATTAAACGACTCGCTGCTCCAGTTATGACAACCAACCTTGCTACTGCTTCAATTGTCAGTGATGATGACGAAGAAGACATTGGATTCACCACAATCACTCAGTCCACTCCTATCCTAGCTGTCAATCGCAGTGAGAAGACCACTAAAGCTGCTCGCAAAGAAGTCTTTGACGGAATCACAGTTCCAACATTGGATCAAGTCAAGGCAAAGCAGATAATAGAGGCAAAGGAGAAAGCAAAGAAGGACGCCCAAGCAATCAGGCCTGGCCCCATTAATCCCCCCAGAGCTCCACCTGTCGTCCCACTTGCAACCGCACAGCCTAGAGTCCCTGTCTTCGATCCCTCCAATGACGATCACATTATGGAAGATGTTACTGTACCGTCTTCTAAAGTTCCTGTCAAGAAAGCCACTGCCCCACTCCCACAATCTTCTGCTGTCTCACGTCATGTTGATCCCATCTTTGTCTTAAACAAAGTCCTTAATACAGAAATGACTCTACCTGTGGGAGAATTACTTGGAGTCTCCAAAGAAGTTTCTACTCGCTTAACTGATCTTCTTAAAGTCACTCGTTCCATTGGACCGGTTCCTTCCCATGTCAATACTGTCAACATGGCAATCATTTCCGATGACTTGGATTCTGACTTGGATGACTCATGTGAAGATATTTACGTCCCCCCAGCCCCTCCAGTTCTTCTGCTGCATGCACAATCTCCACTTATTCAAGTCTTGGTCACCTGTAACGGAAAGTCTATCATGGCTATTATTGACACTGGAGCCACCCAGAATGTTTGCAGTACCCGAGTCTGGCGAGAACAGATCAATCTTCCTATGGACAACAAAGCGATGATCAGGATGCGTGATGTTCATGGCAATACGTCCCAGATGAAAGGTTTGGTCAAGAATGTCCCAATCAACTTTGGAAGCGTTACCACCTGGGCCAACATTTATGTATCTGATCAAGTTCACTTTGACCTTCTCTTGGGCCGACCTTGGTTCCGTGACAACCTTGTTGACTTGACTGAGCGCAAAGAAGGCACTTACATTTCTTTCCATGATCCGGACGATCCCTCTCGTACTCTTGAATTCATGGCTACCCCAGATGCTGGATTTGCTGAAGGCTTCCTTTCAACTTCCTTATTGGCTTCAGCTGATCCCCCATTGACTGCACCTGATGATCCAGAACCTTCCCACACTGTCAACAATCTCATAGATCATTCTACTGAGAACATCTCAGAAGACACATTACATACACAAATTGATCTGGAAATGACACCTTGTTACATTCCGTCATACATTACTCCGGTCCAGCTCCATCGGAGCTGTTTCCGGTAGTCCGTACTCCATACAGTGCTTTCCCTTATATCCCAAACTACTCTTTCTATGTTCAACTCCGAGACTTCTCCGTGTCATTCCGATTCCTCCGCCTATACTCCAAACCCGTTATCGCGCACCAATACTGATTGGTAGCGTGAGAAGAAAGCTTAAAAGTCGCCATCATGAAAATAAGCGGACTT
>MU130224.1:648681-659303 GCA_015039465.1 Phlegmacium glaucopus | reverse complement strand
CTACTTATACTCTCTCAGAAACCACTCTGATGTCACCAACTGTCATCCCCTGTCACTGTTCATTTTCCGACTTTTTCGCTTCCCTCATCTCCTACACCTACTCCTACTATCTCCTTCTCAGAAGTCGTTCTGATATCACTAACTGTCATCCCCTGTCACTGTCTATTCCCCGACTTTTTCGCTTGAACTCCTTCCTTAAGTGACCTTAAGGTGACTCTACTAACAACACCCCCCATTCTTACTTAACTTGACTTGATGGATAGGACCATGTTTTCTCGTCATAAATATGGGATTCCTACTCCGATACATTTTGTTATTTTTCTTTCTTTCATGCACGACAGTTTCCTTCTTTCTATTTCTCACCTGTCGACGCTCTTCTTTTCTTGTTACCTTTTCTTCTTCCTTGTTATTTTTTAAGAGATTTCACAGTTTCACGTTCTCTTTTCTTCTCTTCCGTCACATGTGTCAGGTTATCGTTTTTATATAGTTGAGGTATCGGTACACCAGTACAGTTTTATACTTTCCAGGACTCAGTTGTGAACTTTCCACGTCGGAAAAAGGGTTCTCTCATCCACCTCTATTCTTGCCCCTTACCTCTGTGTGTTAAAAGTCAAGGTTATACCTTCCCTAAACGAACAACAGGGAGTCTCTTGACCTAAGGTCTGGTCCACTGCTCTCTGGTTGGTGTTTATATACAACAACAACAACAATTTATAGCAGAGTCCTGGTGGATTCCTGCCATTCCTGGTCTTTTCAGGCCAGGACTGGGAATGGAATGGGACTCAACCAGGACTCAACTAGGAATAACACAAGGGATTTCTATGAATTTCTCAATTCATCATTCCTAGTTTAGTCCTTAGGAATCCTAGCGGAGTCCATCAGGACTTGGCAGCTTAGTGTAAAGACCTCCAATATTTTGCAGCTAGAGCAATGAAATAGTGACTAGATATATGTTAGACAAAGTAATTAAAATAATAAATGAATGAACTCATGTCTCAACTTTTGGTAAAAGTTGAGACTTGCTACAGTAAAGATTTGTGACTAATGAATGTGACCATTATTGTGACACAAAATAAAGGGGATGATAAGATGTAAGATATAAGATAATAAAAGATTAAAGAATGAATCAACGAGTCAAAACTTGTATACCTCAACACTCCCCCTCGAGTTAGACTCTGTTGATACCTGTGTTGAGGTCTTTACACTAAGCCACTAATTCCGATCAGACTCACTCAGACTCAAGTTTGGCTGGAACACCAGCCATTTTTGATTTTCGAGTCTGAGTAAATTGCTCGGACTGCTCGGAATCTGATCGGACTGTTATCTCATCAGATTCTGATGGATTCTGAGCAGTCCAAGCAGTCCAAGCAAGTCCGAGTATTTGGTCACTTTACTTAAAAAAAGTCAACTGCGGCCTTACAGGTCAACAAACAGAGTGCTGTAACCAACTAGGCTAAACGACCTTGTTAAAATATGTAATATGAGTTATATTTAATGTATAGTCCAAATTCTTTTTTTAATATATAATAAGATTTAAAATCTATTTTTTGGCATTTTGGCATTGTGTTCACGCACATTTGTCACATGTTTGTACACACATTCATCTTCTCACCTACCACCACCACTCCATTCCCACTACTACTCCTTTCCCACAACCACCACCACCACCACTCTTTCCACGCCACTACTACTACCACCACTATTGTCATGCCCCGGACTTGGTCTCACATACAACCCAAATGCACCAAAGTTGATGAGGAGGAATCCAAGAGTAATGAAGTAGGCAATAAAAGGAAGCAGAAACGAGGGAAGCAACCACAGTAAGTACTATGTACTTACTTTTTCTTTCTTTTTTTTCCTTAATGTTTTTACAGAAAAACAGGCACCCAGAAAGGCACCCAGGATGCCACAGCTGATGCTGCAGGACCGGCCCATCTTACAAGGTAAGTACCCCCCCCTTTTTTCTTTTTAAAAAAAATTACATTAATATGTTCAATTACAGGTCTGAACGTATCCTGGAGGCCAGCCAAATCACTGTGGCCCCCCCGGAACGCCCCAGACCCACCACCTCCACCATTCCCCCTCCCCCAGCCATCACCAAACGACAACGCCGGACCGGCCCACCACCTGACACCACCAGCACTGATGAAGGCAGCGGTGACGACAACGACGATGATGAAGACGACGAAAACCCAACCCAACCCAACAACCCCAATACAAAGACCAACAACTGTACCACCACCACCACCAACGACTGCACCACCATCCCCACCAATGACACACATGATGCCAACACCAGCAACAATGACGCACGGACCACCTACAACGACACATGGACCACCCACAATGATGCATGGACCACCTACAATGGTGCCAATACCAGCGCTAATGACGAACACACCACCACCACCAATACAAATCCCTGCCCTGGAAATGCTGCTCCTGCAGCTCAAGGTATGTTTTATTATCTTAATATATATTATAGTTATAAAACACATTATGAACCTGGTTGTTGTCAGTTCAAGGTAAGTAGAATTATCTTAATAATTAATACATATATGTAATAGTTATAAAATAAATTTTATGAATACAGATGTTCAAATGAATAGCCCCCCAAGTAGTCCAGCCAATCTCAGAGGGGCCTCCCGTGTTGTTGGTGGTTTTGCTCGTGGTTGTGCACTTGGCAATATTTTCAACATTGCAGATGCCAATGATGTGGCTATCCATGACCTTGGCCCAGCTATGGGAAAGGTTTATCTTTACTTCTGCAACACTGATCCTGGACAGTTTAACTTGGCTTCTGTTAAGCCTACTGGTACTGTAAAATGTGCCATTAGTCCTACAGTTGGTCCAGTTTTAAAAACTGTTGCAAGAAAATTTTCACCAGTCAGAGGTGAGTACTCACTAGCAAGTCATTTAATTAATTATAACTCTATTTAAGATAATAAACGCCGTATTTACACTTTGGAGGATGATTCCTGGAGTCTTAAAGGTCGATTCAATATTGCTGAGGAAGAAGATGAAGATATTAGTTGGACTAAGACAGAAAGTGGTGAATATGTTGCTCATCTTTTGGCAGTAAGTCATACTCTTAAATATTAAATTTTACAATTTACACTATTCTTGTAGAGCTCTTTCGATGCAACTTACCCAATCTCCACCATTCCATCTATTCCTCCTTCTATGCCAGGTTCACTTCTCAGAGTCCGTTATGCAAGCTCGTCACGCTCTGCCTCTTCATCATGCAATCCATCCACATCTGTGGATGTTGATGCTATTGATTCCTCAGCTCTGTCTAAGCAAGAGCTTATTACTGCCTTAGATATCAATCCAGAGCTCTGTGATGATGAGGCTGGTGATAAAGGTCTTATTCATGCATATGCTAAGTGGAAGGCAATAAAGGCTGCTTATAAGAAGTTGCAGAGCATGACTTGGAGTGGGAATAAACCCACATATGGTGGTATCATTGCTCTTTTTGTCTCTACTTCCATGTTTTATTCACACTATAAGTATTTCAATGATGCAGTCAAGCATCCTGAAATGCTGGAGTGGTTGGAAGAGAGAAAAAATGGTCCATCAGATATGGACATTTGGGGAAGAGAGAAAAGTTATTTTACATTTTCTGATTTGATTAAGTGGCTCAAGGAGGCAGGTGATGGAATAGGGATGGATTCAGATTCTTCTGTTGATGGAAAGAGGGGTAGGAAAATAAAGAAGGGAAAAGAGACCAAGAAGAGTTATAAATCCAAGTCCTCCAAGAAATTGTAAGCTTAGTATGATTTTTTTTTTCATGTAAAAGTTCAAATTGCTTTTCTGTACAATAGTTTCAAAGTCTTTAGCTTCATCACATCTACTTTAAAGATGTTGTTTCAATTTCAAGTTCTTTGGCTACTATCCCTCATCTGTCTATTTTTGCCAACTGTGACTGCTATGCCTAATGTGGAGAAACAATCATTTTCTGATTTGACCTTCAAGGTCTTTAGTGAATTTATTCTCTCACACTTTAGCTCTCAAGTGTCCCTGGCAACAGTTCTTGTTCTTCTGTTTACAATGACAGAAAATCCTGAACTGCTCTCATTACACGCTCGGCAACAAAATCCTGTATATGATGAGGAAAATACTGTACAGGTTTCTAGTTGGATGAAAGCTCTGGCAAAGGCAATTACATACCAATTAGAGGAGGAGACTCAAACACTGTTCAAAAGGTCTGAAAGGCCTTTTAATGAAGACCAAATTGCTTTTTCACTTGGGAAAAAGCTTGACAGTTTGGCTAAGCTGTTGGGTCTGTTTCCCTACAATAAAAAGGGTAAATTCAAAGGAAAATTGAAATCAGTTTCCCATGATGAAATAGAGCCTGTTCTTGTGATTTGCCCTGATGCTATTGTCTGCCAATCCTTAAAGTGCAATCCATGTTCTTTATAGTAGTATATTAGAGATCGAGATATACCAAAAGTAAATCTGATCAAAGGCAGAAAGAATTTTCAGAATGTTCCAGTACTTACTGGCAGATGTCTTAGTTGTAAAACAACTTATTCAGCAGACCATGAATGGTTTATAGATGATGGGGGTGATTGGAACAGACTTTACTTGAATTCTGCTAAATATCTCAAAGTTGGGCAGAGCACTTGGGTTGACCGAGAATTTTCAAATGCTGTTCTGAGTGGAATGTATAGCTTTCATGCTTCTGCTGCAGCTTACACTGAGTATTGGAATAATAGTTTTGGAACAGCTAAAGTGAAGGTTACTCAACGTCAGATTTGGCAGTCATTTGTTCAGGAATCTATTTGTACTATCAGTGCTGCATCTAACTTGGACCTAGAGCTGAAAGACAAGTTGAACATTGAAGATGTTACAATTGAAGCATTTTCATGCTTGGGTGAAAAAGGATTTATTTGAGCTGCTCAAGGACATGTGTGCTCAGAATGTACTCAGATATACAAAAGAACTGCTGATACAATGCTTGATCCAAACACAACTATAACTGAACAACAAGGTACATCAGTATCACAATCAGTATCACAAGAACTGGAACAATCTCCTGTCAAAATGGTTGTTTTAGATGGAATTGTTATGGGACCAACTCATTGTGCTTTTGATAATTGTACAGCTGATCTTGACAATTATCGAGGAGGTGCTTTCTGTGCCAATCATGAGATTGAATTTGGAGCTAAATGCCGTGTGCGTGGTTGTCAGAATAATAAAATAAACACAACACAGGCATGTGAAGAGCATCAAGGTCAATGGAACAAACATGTTCAGAATAGTCATCAGCATAATATGGCTGGTGTGCGAAGAATGCTTCAAAGGCCTAATGAAAATTTGCCTTGGAGCCCAGTATCAGGAAGAGCTTATCAGCCTCATGATCAAGATGTACCTGAAATTCAAAGAGCAAACTATTTTAGACCTGCTCGATTTTACTGTGTGGAAACCATTACTGCCCCTTGTGGTGTTGTGATTGGTTGGACAAAATTTGCCAAGTCAGAGTCTCCAACACATATTATGGCATTTCTGGAGTCAGCCTATCCCACAGAAGAGTCCCGCCCAGACTATATATGCATTGACAAAGCATGTCTTGTACTTCGACACTGTATTGCAAGTGGAAAATGGGATGAATGGAAAAATACTAGTCGTTTCATTGTGGACTCATATCACTATACAAATCATCAAGTAACAGATGAGTTGTGTCGAAAATGGTGTAATCCTGCCCCAACAAATGGTTCTGCCCCAAATCTTGTAGTTGTGGCACATGATAAAAAAGGGAAACCATATTATAAAAGAGCATTTAATACACAGGTGTGTACAAGTTTTATTTTTAGACCAAAACTTTCTTAATATTTGTTTATATCTAAGGCATGTGAACAATTAAACTCCTGGCTTGGTGGATATGAGTCAATACTTAAATGCATGAAACCTGGAAATTTCAATTGGTTCTTACATGCAATGCTTTTTTATCATACAAGACATGTTCTTGCAAAGATAAAGAAAAGAGTTGGAAGTGACAGTGATGATGATGGTGATGGTGACAGTGACAGTGACAGTGACAGGGATGATGACAGTGGTGGTGGTGACAGTGATGGTGACAGGGATAACTAACTATTAGTTTGTAGTCTGTATAAATATAATGTTACATTTTTGTATACTTTGACTTGAAAAATATGATTGGAATTTACTTTGAATATTAACTTAGATGGATTCTGATCTGAGTCCGAGTCCAGTCCGAGTTGAGTCCGAGCTGAGTCCGAGCTGAGTCTGAGCTAATAATTTTTTTACTTGGACTCGGACTCAACTCGGACTTAGCTCGGACTGGACTCGGACTGGACTCGGACTGAACTCGGACTGGACTCGGACTTTTGGTGTTTTTACTTGGACTACTCGGAGTCCGATCGGATTCTGATCGGACTGGTGGGTGAGTGTAAAGTCTTAGGGCGCGTTCATATCTTTACGGGAAAGATTGAGGCATGTTGACGCGTAAATTTAAATTACATTCACTTGGCATCAAATGCCTCACGTGATGCCCGAAAACGCCGAAGGTTGAGGTCCCTTGTCAACCCAACCATCAGAAACAGACTAGGTCAGATACACATGATGAAAGAGTTGCAGCCTGGAATTTACAAGTCCAAGAGGATACACGGGCTCTAGATGAAGCCCGTAATATAGCTGAGGAACAGGAAAGAGAAGTTCAGGCACTGAAGAAGAAGGAGATCGAAATTGAACAGTGTGAGATAGGGGGGAAAAAACCCGAAATGAATGATTTCAACGCCGAGCAGGCAATTGACGACTTTATTTTGCCTTGACCTGCTGCTTATGCACTTTGGCGTTTAGATGATTTCGACTTCATTGAATTGTGGTATTTTTCACAGGAAGGTTGTACAGATGCATCGATGAATCAGCGCACTCAACTGGACGACACATTTGGTCTCACTAAATTTGATGAAATGCTGTCCTTACGTCCAGTCTCGTCTCTTAAGGCATCAAGGAATGTGTTACAAGATGTAGACCTTTCCTTGGCGACAGATGACAATTGCCAGGACCACACTCATTCAACATCTCGCCAATCATTGGCCTGCAAAGCATATCACTGCGCTGGCACATTTCTTCATGAACCTCGAAACACATACATACCGTCACCGGCCTTTTGGGGAATGGTCCTTACTTATTTATCAGGCAAGAGCACGTTGCAATTGGCATGACCAACCCAAGCAGAACAATGCTTTCAACATTGCCATTATCAACAAAAACCTCCTTCAAACCATTCACAGGGAGGTACTAGATGTGGAACAAACAAACTCAATAAAAGAGGTCAGTGTTCTATTCTCATTTGGCCCTTTTAAGAACCCTAACTAACTTAACTATGATTGCCTTTACCTCCTGACTCTAAAACCATTTACCTATGCATCACGCATCACGCATCATATAACATGTCCCTTTGCGACATGCATCATGCATCATATAACACGTCCCTTTTTTTTTTTTTTTTTTTTTTTTTTTTGAGTCTTGAGCGGCAGGAGTCAGAGTCGAAACAACTTATGCTAACGTAAACATGATTCAGGGATCAATGAACCAGATAGCAGGGTCGTGGCTTGCGCTCACGTTCGAATATCAGCGGCATTGTCCAGTATCAAGCAGGATAGATTAGAACCGTATTGGTACAAAGGTCTAAACTAGGGATCCATAGCTATGGGTATGGCTCTTATATACTAGGAGGTCGAGTCAATGATAAGGAAATGGTCCGTGCTGGGAATACGAGTCAGTACGAGTCAGCGATAAGGGAATCGGGAGCGATAGCTATGTATAGTACAACGAAGGCATAGGGCAAGGGGTCAGGGCATAGGGTAACGAAAGGATAATGGGGGAGTAGCGTATAAAGGAAAGAAAAGGGGTGGATGAAGATATGCGTATACCAGATATTCATAACATTAGCCCGTCGTTAGCTTCAAAGATCGTCCTCGATTTTGTTATTTTCGAAGTATTCGGCTAAGTCTTTCCTTTGTTGTTCTTCTTGTTGTTGGTCAAGTCGTTGGGTGATTTTGATCTTATGTTCGGAAAGGGTACGGATTTGCGCCATCTTGAGTGCTTGGGCGGCAGTATTGATGTCTTTCCACGTTCGAGTATCGGCTTGATGGCTTCCATAACGGGGGTTGTAGATAACCCAGAGAAGAGAGGCGAATTGTTGGGCTGTGATTCCGGGAAGTTCGATGGCGTCAAATATATTGGTTCCTCGATTCTTGGATTGTGCTTCGGTCTGTCCGTCGGCGAGGTCTTTGTCGATGGTTGTCATCCGTTCTGCGAGCCATATAGATTCTCGGTCAAAGAAATATCGATGGACTATGAAACGAATGTGTTCGGTTTGAAAGAATAGATGACCACCTGCAATACGAAGTACAGGGGGAAGTTGACCAGGTCGGAAAATGGGGATTCCACTGTCAGGCGTGATTTCTTCGACGTAATCGTGAAATTGGTCGATATCTTCTCGCATAGCAGTAGCGGTATTGAAGTTCATATGGGCAGTGGTGATAGGGGCAGCAGGTGCGAGAGGCATGATGAAAGAGAGACCGATGATGAGAAAGAAGAAGATGAATTGCGAGTTCTTCTTATAGGGAGAGATAGAGTCAGAAATAGAGAGGAGTCATGAATATATAAATAGGAATGTTCTTATCGCATGATTCAGTGTTCTCCGGTAAGGTTACCGTCTTCATCTCCGTCAACATCGTAGAATCCAGTTCCGTAAATGTCGGGATCACAATCTTCTTCCTTTTTGGCTTTAGATTTGCATCTGCAGGTGTTACCATCCGTCTGTCCTCGGCACCAGGCGACATGATCATAGAAGAGGGGGAGTCGACAATTGGCACAGTGTTCTGGTTCTTGTCGTCGTCGTTTGGGGAGAGGGGCTTTGTCTTCTTCTTTGTTTTTGGGGCAATTGCTGGGCCAGTGTCCAGGGGCTACCCGTTTACAAGAGGGGCATCTGTAGGCACCGCATTCTTGTTTGCGATGTCCAAGGGTACCGCATTGAAAGCATTTTGGTCGGCTAGTGGGTGCTCGTGTCGTGTATGGGATGGATCGGATAATAGGGATATTGGCTTCAGACGGTTGTCGAGTGAGTGGTTGAGGACGGATACGAGTTCCAGTTTCTTCGGAGGGGTTGTTAAGAAGAATGTTGTTTGGGAAAGTGACAGGGGAGTTAGGGGGAGCGGGGATCCAAAGGTTGACAGTTGGGATTGTTAGGGTCAGGGTCTGTTCGATTCGTTTACTTAATCCGTTGATTTCAAGGCGAGGAATGAGTTGTCGGATATTATGTTCTTGGGTCGCATTTGTTTGTCGTAGTTCTTGTGCCATTTTGATAAGGCTTGCTGCCATCTTTTCTAAAGTATTGGCTTGCGGAAGTACTAGTCGATGGTGGCAGTAGGCGATGTCGAATGTTTTAAAGTCGGAGTCATGGGTCCAGTCTCGAAGATGGTCTCGTATGTAGGTTTGATAATGGGAATATGTGGGGAATTGAGAGTCGAATATTTGGATTATATCTTGAATTCTGAATTGTTGATTGGTAATAGTAGAACTTGCAGGAGAGGATGGGGGGAGTGGGAATTGCGTAGCAAGGAATGTAGTGTGGACATTGAGGGGTTCGTTCTCGAGGATAGTAGCAAGGGAGGCAGTAGTACTAAGAGTGGAAGTGGATGAGGGGGTTATTGACGAGGGAGTCATGGAAGGAGTAGTCAGAGGGGGGATATTTTCTTTGTTATCTTTACTGGAGTCGGTGTCGATTTTTGTAACTTTGAAGAAGGTTTTGTGAATTGGTGACATTTCGTTCGGGTTCCCAGGTGTTTTCTGCAGTTGAATATCCTTTCCATTTTATAAGGAAAGCGTATCCTCTTCCCTGTTGTCTGTGGGAAATTATTGACTCGACTTCGTACTCCGGTTGGCCTTCGATAAGGTCAGGAGGTGGTTGTGGGAAATTATCGCCATAGACTTCATTTGTCTTGTAAGGGGAGAGTAGCGTGATATGAATGACTGGGTGAATTTTCCAGGAGTGAGGTAATTCCAAGCGGTAGCTGAGGGGGCTTAGAACTTCTATGACTTTGAAGGGTCCTTCTCGCTTAGGTGCCATTTTCTTGGTTTCGTATCGTAGTTTAAGGTATCGTGATTCTAGCCACACCTTATCTCCTATTTTGAATGGGGTGAAGCCTCGGGTAATACGTTCAGTCATGACTTGTCGTGCGAGTTCATGGGCTGCGTTAGCTTCTTTCCGTGCTTCTTGGAGATTGATAAGGCGTTCTTGGGTGTCAGGGATGTTGGTTCTTGGGAATGCAGTGGGGATAGCGGTTGGATTGTAACCCATTTGAAGGAATAAAGGGGATTCTTTTTGTGTAGCATGTGGTTTGGTGTTGTAAGAGAATTCGAGGGTAGGGAGGTATTGTCGCCATTGGTCTGGGTTATTTGCGCAGAAGATAGATAGATAAGCTTCAATTTCTTGGTTTGCTCTTTCGGTAGCGCCGTCTGTCTGTGGGTGATGGGCTGTGCTCATGACTAGGTTGATGCCAAGAAGTCGTCCTAATTCCCGAAAGACGTGGGAGGCAAATTGGGGGCCACGGTCGGAGATAGCTTTGTCTGGTAGTCCGTATCTTTTG